>JADRCD010211047.1:0-15229 GCA_019843815.1 Montemys delectorum
TTAAACATAGTAAAAGCAATATACAGGAAACCAGTAGCCAATATCAAACTAAATGGAGAGAAACTTGAAGCAGTCCCACTAAAATCAGAGACTAGGCAAGTCTGCCCATTCTCTCCCTACCTATTCAATATTGTACTTGAAGTCCTAGTCAGAGCAATTAGACAACAAAAGGAGATCAAAGGGATATGAATTGGAAAGGAAGAAGTCAAATTATCATTATTTGCTGATGATATGATAGTATATATAAGTAACCCCAAAAATTCCACCAGAGAGCTCTTAAACCTGATAAACAACTTCAGCAAAGTAGCTGGATATAAAATTAACTCAAGCAAATCAGTGGCCTTTCTCTACACAAAGGATAAACAGGCAGAGAAAGAAATTAGGGAAACAACACCCTTCACAATAGTCACAAATAATATAAAATACCTTAGTGTGACTCTAACTAAGCAAGTAAAAGATCTATATGACAAGAACTTCAAATCTCTGAAGAAGGAAATTGAAGAAGATCTCAAAAGATGGAACGATCTCCCTTGATCATGGATTGGCAGGATTAATATAGTAAAAATGGCCATCTTGCTGAAAGCAATCTACAGATTCAATGCAATCCCATTCAAAATTCCAACTCAATTCTTCACAGAGTTAGAAAGAGCAATTTCCAAATTCATTTGGAACAACAAAAAATCCAGGATAGCCAAAACTATTCTCAACAATAAAAGAACTTCTGGTGGAATCCCCATCCCAAACTTCAAGCTGTACTACAGAGCAATTGTGATAAAAACTGCATGGTATTGATACAGTGACAGGCAGATAGATCAGTGGATTAGAACTGAAGACCCAGAAATGAACTCACAAACCCATGGTCACTTGATCTTTGACAAAGGAGCTAAAACCATGCAGTGGAAAAAAGACAGCATTTTCAACAGATGGTGCTGGTTCAACTGGCAGTTTTCATGTAGAAGAATGCAAGCCAATCCATTCTTATCTTCGTGTACAAAGCTCAAGTCCAAGTGGATCAAAGACCTCCACATAAAACCAGATACACTGAAACTAATAGAAAAGAAATTGGGGAAGAGCCTTGAACTCATGGACACAGAGGAAAATTTCCAGAACAGAACAACAATGGCTTATGCTCTAAGATCAAGAACTGACAAATGGGATCTCATAAAATTACAAAGTTTCTGTAAGGCAAAGGACATTGTCAATAGGACAAAATGGCAACCAACATATTGGGAAGAGATCTTTACCAATCCTATATCTGATAGAGGGCTAATAATATCCAATATGTACAAAGAACTCAAGAAGTTAGACTCCAGAGAAACAAATAACCCTATTAAAAAATGGGGTTCAAAGCTAAACAAAGAATTCTCAACTGAGGAATATCAAAGGCTGAGAAGAACCTAAAGAAATGTTCAACATCCTTAGTCATCAGAGAAATGCAAATCAAAACAATCCTGAAATTCCACCTCACACCAGTCAGAATGGCTAGGATAAAAAACTCAGGTGACAGCAGATGCTGAGAGGTTGTGGAGAAAGAGGAACACTCCTACGCTGCTGGTGGGATTGCAAACTGGTACAACCACTCTCCAAATCAGTTTGGTGGTTCCTCCAGAAATTGGACATAATACTACCAGAGGACCCAGCTATACCTTGGCATATACTCAGAAGATGCTCCAACATGTAATAAGAAAACATGTTCCACTATGTTCATAGCAGCCTTATTGATAATAGCCAGAAACTGGAAACAACCCAGATGTCCCTCAACAGAGGAATGGATACAGAAAATGTGATACATTTACACAATGGAGTACTACTCAGCCATTAAAAACAATGAACTTATGAAATTCTTAGGGAAATGGATAGATCTGGAGAATATCATCCTGAGTGAGGTAACCCAATCACAAAAGAACACACATGGTTTGCACTCTCTGATAAATGGATATTAGCCCAGAAGATTGGAATACACAAAGTACAATCCACAAACCACATGAAACTCAAGAAGAAGGAAGACCTAAGTGTGGATACTTCGTTCCTTCTTAAAAGGGGCAACAAAATACCCATGGAAGGAGATGCAGAGACAAACTATGGAGCAGAGACTGAAGGAAGGATAATCCAGAGACTGCCCCACCTGGGAATCCTTTCCATATTCAATCATCAAATCCAGACACTATTGTGGATGCCAGCAAGTGCTGGCTGACAAGAGTCTGACATAGCTGTCTCCTGAGAGGCTCTAACAGTACTCGACTAATACAGAAGTAGAGGCTCACAGCCATCCATTGGACTGAGTACAGGGTCCCCAAATGAAGGAGCTAGAGAAAGGACCCAGGAGCTGAAAAGTTTGCAGCCCCTTAGGACGAACAACAATATGAACTAACTAGTACCCTCAGAGCTCCCAGGGACTAAACCACCAACCCAAGAGTACAATTGGTGGGACTCATGGCTCCAGCAGCATATGTATAGCAGACGATGTCCTAGTCATTTATCAATGGGAGGAGAGGCCCTTGGCCCTGTGAAGGTTCTATGCCCCAGTGTAGGGTAATGCCAGGGCCAGGAAACAGGAGAGGGTGGGTTGGTTGGCATGGGGAGGGAGAAGGAAACAGGGGGTTTCTTTTCTTATTTTATTTTATTTTTCTTCTTTCTTTCTTTCTTTCTTTTTTTTTTTTTTTTTTTGAGTGGAAACTGGGAAATGAGATAGCATATGACATGTAAATAAAGAGAGTATCTAATAAAAAATAAAACATTTAACTGTCTAGAAAGAAATGGCTTAATTGCAGGTTTCTTTTGTAGCAAAGGAAACAGGAGACTGAGGACCTGGATGCTCCCTGGAGAGTCTGGTGTACGTCTGAGTTCAAAGGCTGAAGCATCTGAAGTGTGATATCTGTGGCTGATGACAGCAGAAACAAGGGGAGAGAGAAAGGGGACCTCCACTGGAGAAAAGGGAGCACACACACACCCAGGTGCTACTCCACTGTCTTTTCTCTTTGCTCTATTCAGATCTGTTGGCAGCAATCTGATCAGTGATGCCTGCACTCAGGGTGGGTGGTCTACACTCAGTAACTGTCTTTAGAAACATACCCACAGACACACCTAGGAGTGTGCTTTGCAAATGTTTTAAGGCATCTCTCAATCAAGTCAAGTTGACATCTCAAATTGGCCGTGACCCTCATAAATATCTCTAGTTCACCCTCGACATCCTTATGCACCATGCGTACCCACTGCAATTCATAAAATGTCCAAATATTATGTTAAAAATTATGATCTTCCTCCCCCTATTTTACAAAAGTCTTTGCAAGTCAAGGTTGGATTTTCCATTGGCTAGAATGATGACCCAGTGGATAAAGTATTGGTCATGCAAACAGGAGGACCAGTGTTTGGGTCCTCAGAACCTATACAAAAGGCAGGTAGGTTTGATGGCTACCAATGTTCCCAGCACTACAGAGGCTGAGAAGGAATCCCTAGGGCAAGCTGGCCAGCTAGACGAGCTAGAATTGGTGAGCTCCAGGTTCAAAGAGAACCTGACTTAGTAAGCATAGTGAGAGGGATTGAAGAACATACCTGTCATCAACTTCAGGCTTCCATCTGCATGTGCACACACATGTGCATCTACATAAGAACATGGATATACACAAATATCAAACCTATATACATAGACAATCTTTTTATAGCTGGATATCTCTGTAATTCCTCCACACTTTTTAAGTGTAAAAGCCATGGGGCCTGGTTAATCTCTATTACCCTACTTAGTGTCAGGTCCCCAAGATCTCACAAGTTCATCCCCTCCCCCTGGTTCTGAAGCTTCCCGCTATGAACATGCATCCCACCCCTGTCACCAACATCAGCACATCCTAGAAGCCTCAAGCTATTTGACCCTGAACTGTCTCCCCGTGTGGCAAACTGCTTACACATCCACACTGCATAGATGGTGATCTATGCTGCCTACACACATACGTTACATATAGCTCAGCACACCACTGAAAACTGGAGACAAGAGAGAAGAAACATGTCTTGATAAGGTGGCAAGTCCTTCTGATAACTCTCAAGAAACAGGAACTATGGTAAAATCAAGAGTACTGAGTTTGTATTGGCAGAATCATACCAGCATATGGCACATAGAGGTTTTGTGATGCCAAGAATGAAGTCCCCTCCTTCCTCTGGCATTATCCAAGACAACTTTACAGACACTATGGCATCCAAAGCAGCTCATCCTTTGTCTGGCTCCACCACTGCCATCTTAAAGGTTCAAACCATTCTGCAGACAGCGATGGAGATAGGATTTAAAGACAGGTTCTAACCTCTTTGCTTAAGGATATGACCTTTCACTGAATGAGTGAATTCTATACGCACCATGTCCTTAACTTAAGGAAGGTCTTGAGTCTCAGAGTTCTCCATGACCTGGTATCTGATGGTGAGGTTCAGCAGCTGCCTTCCCTGAAAACTGCTTTTCCAGTATTTTGTAAACAAGAGGAGTTGTATTCTTGGTATTGTTTAATAAATGGTAGAAATCCTATTCAGCTCTTTGTCAACCCTTATCTCCTGATCTACTAGCCATATCTTAGAGCACCTGATGGGCTTCTGTGATCAGCACTTGATAAAGGAACTGTTAAATAAAGATTTGGGCAGAAGGTGGGCCTGGTGTGTTCTCAGTTTTATGAGAATATTATACAAATAAAATCTGACTTGTCCTTGTAAAAACTTAGGAGCTTAATTTTACTAATTATAAAGGCAGTTCTCTTGTGATCTGTCCTTATACTAATTGAATCAGAACAAATCCTCCTGTGCTACCAAGTTGATCTTCTTATTCCATAAGGGAAAAGTATTCCTGAAAATGAATAGAGTGTATTTCCTAGTTAGTTTTTCTGATCTAATAGACTGTGGGTCAGTTTCTGTTTTGCACTCTGAATTAAATTTTATATAAGCAGTTCGAAAACATAAAGATAAAATGTAAAAGCCTACTTTAGGTATTTCTGAGAATCTTTGTGCACATGGATGTTTGTTCTACAGGCTTTCGGTTGATTTGAGATTAAACAGGACTCCCCTAATCTGACTGGTAATGCCATAATTAGGTATCCACACCAGAACAGCTACAGTGAAAAGCCATGCACTAACCTTGATAAGTAATGTCTGCCAGAGGGGAAACAAGTATTCGTTCTTTTACATATCCATCATCTACATGCTGATGAACTTTGGGTGCATCACATAGTGGTGCTCTGTATGCATTTATTTGGTAAAGCTCAAGGAATAATGCTTAGATGGAGGGTCAGAAAATGCATACAAATTTAGAGAATATTCCTGGAGCATTTGTGTGATTTTCAAACTCTTTATGTTAAGAATGTCTCTAGAGGGCTGGAGAGATGGCTCAGCGGTTAAGAGCACTGACTGCTCTTCCAGAGGTCCTGAGTTCAATTCCCAGCAACCACATGGTGGCTCGAAACTATCTGTAATGGGATCCAATATCCTCTTCTGGTGTGTCTGAAAACAGCTACAATGTAATAATGATATAAATAAAATAAATAAATATTTCCTTTTTTTAAAAAAAAGAAGAATATACCTAGAACAGAAAACTGAGGCATGGATATACAGTTAAAATTGATGTGATTATGAGTATATCCTTAACAGATAAATTATTTTCCTTTTAAGAAATATTTGAGCCAGACTTAGTGCTTGGGGGTAGAGGCAGATATATCTTTGAGTTCAAGGCCAATTTGGTTTACAGATTATGTTCCAGAACAGCAAGGGCTACACAAAGAAACCTCTTTTAAAAATTTTAAAAGAAGAAAAGAAATATTTGAATACATTAAACTGCAGTTAGATGATGATAAGATGATATGTGGAAGATTTGACAGAAAGCCTGATCTCTTCAGTAATTCAGATTTATTTGCAGGTGTCTGCAATAGCCATGGGCATAACAAACACCGGAAGAGAACAGAAAAAGCAACAATAATTGCTGTTCTCAGAGATTCTCCCTTCCAGCAGAATTTGTAAAAAAGGTAGCTGATGGTCTTGGCAATCAGGCACATCCATGGACAGCTAGAAGTGACTTCATGACAATCAGGCATCTTTACAGCCAGCTCAGAGGGACCTGGCGACGAGATACATCATCTCTAGTGGTCCAAGAGGCAACAACATCACTCCTGTGTCTTTCCCTCTGCACGTGTCATGGTCATGTATATGTCAGGCCCATAAAAGCCTCATTGTCCCTGTCTGCCTCTCTCCTCTCTCCTCTGTCTCCCAGAGGCTGCGTCTGTTTCTCCCTCCCAATAAACCTCCCACGTGAGACCTACTACATGGTGTGATTTGTTTGGGACCTGCCGTATTTCTAACAGATGGTGCAGATAGAAACGACCGTCAATAATAATAAATGCCTTCGTTGGCAAAAAGATAAAAACTTCATGATATTCCAGAGGGACACTGCATTTTAATTAGAACGAACTTGGAAAACTTTGAGAACAAAAAGGATAAGATAAAGGTAGAGGGATGAAAAGATCTAAGGAAAGTGAGATTAGGAAACAAGGCAAGGCCCTGGGAAGGCTAAATGGAATACAGAGTTAGCAGCCATGCCAGAAGCCCAGGATTTATTGGAGCCAGCCCAGGAGACCTGGAATTCAGCGAAGAATTTTTCCTTTATCTTTGGGCAACATGACTGCCCTTACAGGAGGGCAAACATGACAGGTACCTGCTAGAGAAAGGAAAATGAACAAAAAGTAGAGGCCTGGACAGCAGTTTTGGAGCATGGTTTTTCAATGACCAGAGTGTGAGAGTGACAGTTTATTGGTAGGGTCCTGAGCTAGGTTTGTGAGAGTAGATCATAAGGAAAGGACATAGGAAATGTTTGTCAGAAGGTGTCATCAGAAACCTGACAACTGATGGTATCTAAATAATATCAAGAAGTATCAAAATAAAGTTGGAGATTTGAAGCCTCTATAACTAACAGAATATTTGCTAGCAAAATTATCACAAAGACATTTGGCATAAATTTATGTTCGTAATGAATCCTGAGAAATCCGTTCTCACTCCTTACAACTGCTATTTATGTGCATATGAGCATGTACTTTGACAGAAACTCATTTTCCCTCCTGATACAATGGAAATTATGAAGCACTTTTCGGCAGGATGCCTTCATGTGGTAGGACATTAAAAGCCCACTGAGAGTTGAAAACATTCAATAACATTTTGTATATTAAAATTAAAATACAAAAACACAATTAACAATTGGTCTCCTGTTACAAACACTTACTGTCTTTTCTCATGATGTAACAATTACCAGAAAGTCTGATTGTTCAGAAGTCCCTAGCCAATAAAGAGCAGAGAATTAAGGAGTCATATCAAACAAGTGAGTAGGAAAGAAATGGCTTATTAAGAAACTTTGGGGTCAATAGGAGAAAGTATGACTCAGTATAACTTAAATGTTTCTAAGCTCATGTAAGAATTTTGGATATGTAAAAGTTTCCAGACTGGTTAAATTGCCAGTATAACCAAGTGCCAAGGTTTTTTACAGGCTTCAGTGCCTATTAGCACCCTGGTTCAACAAGGCTCCTCGTGACCTCCAGATGACAGAGGCAACTGCATACATCATCTCTTCACGCTGCCATTTGGAAACACAAAAGGGCCGTTTCTTCATATTCTTGTTGGATTGTGTGCCCTGCTTTGTCTTAAAGAAAGGAAATCTTTCTCGTAAGTACATCTAGCAGACTTCTCTCATACCCTCGAAGAGACATTGCCCTCCTATAATCATTAGGCTCAGTGTCTCCAATTTGCTCAAAACTTTCCATCTCAGATTCATTTAACCATTGGTAGTTCTCAGGCAATGCATATATTCAAAAATGAGCCTTGGCTTGATTCAAGCTGGAGTATTAGAAGAATTTTTGGCAGTAAGATAAAAGCCAGAATTCCTCAGGAACTTGTAAATTGGTTCCCACCCACCAAACTCCTGACTCTAGCAGAAGAGACAGACATACGGCTCTCTACCTACTTATACCTGTGGCTGCATATCAAAGCCCATGTTGTCCCCCATGTTCTCTCAGTCCCTATTCACAAGTACCTGTTATATATTTCAAAGCCCCCACAGGTAGCCTGGCCCTTCTCCCATCCCCTACTCCCCTTGCATTATGCTACCCCAGGCTGTACCAAATCTTCCCTCAAGGTTTTTAGCTACCTACCTTCTCCCCATTTCCACTACTTTCTCCCACTACTCTCCTTTCTCTCACAAATAGTCCTGGCCATGTCCAATCTGCTCTTCTCTCTGCTCTGGACTCTTGCAGGTGCCTCTGGAATTTTTTTTTTCTCTTACCCATAATAAAAACCTCCCCGTTAACTACAGAGCAACCATTTCAGTGGTTTCTTTAGTGAGACCCTTGCACATACAGCTGAATTCTTGGTATCTTCAAGTCAAGGCACGTGGAAAGTGTCCACAGCTCTGAAGGGAAAAGCTTCTACAGAAGTTCTGCTCCAGCTCCGGGGAAAGGTTCCCCAATTCAGGTAGAACAGCTCTGCTCAGGCCGAGGGAGGCTTCCCCCACAAAAGTGTTACAGCTCTGCTCAAAAAGGTATCCTGACAGGCGGGAGCCAAGGATACCACAAAGTCACACCATGCAACAAACCTCACACAAGCGATTTGTTAGGAGGGGAAAACCCAGGAGGAAGGTGGCCACTGCTCTGGAGAAAAGCAGCAGAGAACTAGGTAGAATCCAGGGTTTATATAGGATTTCTTGGGTGGAGAGTTTCCAGGGTGGCCTGGGATTGGACAAATTATGTGGTCTGATCTTTGGGGCAAGCTCAGGGATTGGTGAGAATTTGTGTGTGAGAGTGTGCATGCATGCATGCATGCATGCGTGCATGCATGAGTGCGTGTGTGATCACTCTCCAGCCATTAGACAACTTCTGTTAAGAAAGTCGGCCATAGGATCTAGCCACAGGAGCTCCTCTAGGGACCTGGCCTCTTGTATGTCTTGAGGACTCACAAAGGGAGTCCACTGCTGCCTCTTGAGTTGGTGTGAATAACCAACAGGTTAAGTGATGTGGAAAAAAATAAGTCAGGGTAATTGTGAAGTAAGTATAGCGATGACAACCTATCATCACACACACACACACACACACACACACACACACACACACACAATATGATACATGTAAACTTGTACAGAATGTTTTACTAAAAGCCCTATGTCAATGAGAATGCATCCGTACCAGAATCCCTTCTGGGTCAGGGGAAAGCCCCTCAGGGCGCATAGGTGGCCAGGTCTCACCCCTGAGGAACTCCAACTACCAGGTTCTACCCACGGAACACTCTTAACTACCCTAGTGTCCAGAACCAGTCCCTACCCTGAAGACTATCAAGTCCAAGCTCAGGACTTGAAATCCCACCAATCCCTATATGTTCCCCATGATCTGGACTTTGAAATTCCTCCAATCTAGAAAGCTCCTCCCACTTCTCCCAAGAAGCACTATATAAACCCTGTCTTCCACTCAGCTCCCTGCTGCTTCTCCCTCAAGTAGACGCAGCAACCCTCCTGGGTTCCTCCCTTCTAATAAGTCTCTTGTGTGAGGAGTGTTGTGTGGTGTGACTGTAGTATTCCTTGGCTCTAGACTGCCAGGATACCTTTCCTCTTGGAGCTGAAACACATCAGGGACTTTGTTTAACGATGATAACAAGTTGCCTCCAAAACAAAGGAATCAAATCTAACAAGTCTTTGGTGTGTCCAACAAGTGTTTACTGAATGCCTGCTGTTTCCAAAACAGGCTTGGTTCCAGGCACTAGAGATAAGGTGTCCGACAAAACAAAATCCCTTCCCTCAAGTAGATAATATTTTAGCAGGACAGACAGACAATAGACAAGGAGATAAATATTTACAATGGATGTGGTAAGTGCTAAGGCAGATAATAATGCTGAATAAAGAGAAGAAGGGATGTGGAACCAGTTTCTATTTCATTTGTGGCCTCCATAGTAGAAATACAAACACACTGGAAAGGAGGAAGAATGGGGTTTTGTGGAAACACCGGGGATCCAGCATGAGCCAGCTGAAAAGAGACTATCTGGCAACAAGGCAGAGGTAGATATGAGGCAGATATTGTGGGAACTTAGTGGCGATGATAAGAACTATTACATCAATTTGAGATGGAACGTGGTTGGTGGGGGGGTTGGATATCTGTGAGGCATGATCTAGGAAATTTGTAAGTGGAGAAGTCTCTTAATTAATAAAGTACAAGGATGAAAATAAAATGATGTTGGATAAGGATTCTGGCCTTCATTTAGCTGGCCCTAGTGTATCACCTTTGAAGCCCATGCCTCTGCCTTTATCTGTGTTGTATGAAGTGTTGGTGGGAGTCAACCATTTTGTGCATGTTTACACTGGCTTTGGTGATACACTGTGTAGTGCACATCTGTTATTCTTGTAGGCAGCTCAGAAAAAGTGTGGTGTAGACCTGTCCTCCCTGCCACTTAGGAGGCTGAAGCAGGAACACCACAAGTTCAAGAGCTGATCTCAAAAGGGAGCTAGACCAAGAGAAGAGAGAGCTCTTGCCCACCTGTGTGAGCCCCTAGTTCAATTCCTTCCATCAAGCATATATAACAAATGAAGCTTTTTGGTTGTGTTTCACAAACCCCCTGACCCATAAGCCAGAACCCATCCATCACTCTAGAAGTTGAGAATGGCTAATACTGTACTAGCTTCCCTTACATCTCAGACCTGGCTTCACAAAAAAGACAAACCTTTCCCCAAAGTATGAGAAGGAGGATGGTGACCTGGAAGAAGGTAGTATGTATTTTCCATCCTTCTGAGGACTGGAGTGACAGCCCTGGGACGGAAGAGATAGAGGTTCTGTTCCACACTAGCATGTTATATGTTGTGGTGGTGTTTATGTTCTGGGGCTTATACTCAACCTCCAGCTTCATTCAGTCCAATGTTCTGACTTCCTATTTTCTCTGTCTCTCTGCCTCTCTGTCTCTGTCTGTCTCTGTCTGTCTCTGTTTCTGTCTGTCTCTGTCTCTCTGTCTCTCTCTGTGTCTCTCTGTCTCTCTCTCTCTCTCTCTCTCTCTCTCTCTCTCTCTCTCTCTCTCTCACTGTTTCATGTATCCCAGATTGGCTTTGAACTTGCTGTATAGCAGAGGATGACCTTGAACTTCTGATCCTCCTGTCTTTACCTCCCACAATGGGATTACAGACAATGCTTCTCCATGCCTGGTTTCTGTTGTACTGGAAGTCAAGCTTAGGACTTTAATGCATGTTATCAAGCTCTCTACTGACTCAACATCTCCAGGCCCTGATTTTCTATTTTGGTACAGTTATCTTACCATACTCACAGATTCTTCAAGTGAGGAAATCATGCAAAACACAGTAAGAGAAGTGTGCATTTGTTCTATAGTATCTGGCCTTTTGGGTAGGATTTCTAAACTGTCAGTGGAGGATGTTCTGAGAGTAAGAATAGTCTGGGGTTTTCTTTTACATCTGGGACTGTGAAGTTGAAGGTGGTAGAACATTTTTAGTCTGTAGTTATACTTTTCTCCTTTATAGCTAGGAAGAAGCTAAACCTTAATCATGATGATTCAGGTCTTCTAAGGGTATGAGTCCTCAGCTAGGAAGTCATTGAGTATCACCTCTGTCATATTCTGTTATTCAGAGTAGTCACAAGCTCAGAGTTCAAGAGATGACACCAACTCCATCTCTTGAAGGGAAACACATCAAAGAATTTGCAGCTGAGTTTTAAAATCACCCAGGGGACCTTTATTAAACCACATGCTGCAGGGCACCCAGTGCCTCTGATAAAGTCTTTGTAGGATTAGATCACCAAGACTTTTTCCTGCACTCTACCTCTTCTGACTGGCACTAATATCAAGTCTCCTCTAAAGAGTTATTTCCCAGGCTTACCTACTGACTTCTCCTGCCTCCTCCTTCCTTTCATATCTGTTCTCCAACTTGCTCACAGAAATATCTATGAGTTTAGCTAACCTACGGAGATCACTCTCTTCTTGAAACCACTCTTAGGTATTCACAGTCTCCCTCTTTGTCCTTATTCACTGGAGGCTGCTCTATCTCTCTCTTCTGCCTAGTGTTTTGTGATTCCTTATCTCTAGTTTGTGATTTAAAAACAACACATAGCTCACTCTTCTCTGTGCCTTGGCTTAGAGAATCCCTGTACAGGACTGTTTCTATCCCCTCTTCACCTTCCAACACCCTGTTATTCTGGTTTACCTCTGGAATCCTTCCCTCATTCTCTGGTCTGACTTGATCTCCTTCTCACTGTAAGAGCTCTTGAAACTTACAACTGGTATATTGTAATCATGTATAAGCCTATGTGCCTTTAGCACTGAAACTCTATGAAGGTGAGATAAAAGGATCTGAGGTCATGTTCCATCTTCAGGTCAGAGTTCATATCAACTCACAGTGAATGAATGATTTTTAGCTAGTAGGTGAATGTCTTAGTCAGAGTTTCTATTCCTGCACAAAACATCATGACCAAGAAGCAAGTTGGGGAGGAAAGGGTTTATTCAGCTTACTTGCACATTGCTGTTTATCACCAAAGGAAGTCAGGACTGGAACTCAAGCAGGTCAGGAAGCAGGAGCGGATGCAGAGGCCATGGAGGGATGTTCCTTACTGGCTTGCTTCCCCTGGCTTGCTCAGCATGCTCTCTTATAGAACCCAAGACTTCAGACCAGGGATGGCACCACTCATAAGGGGCCCTACCCCCTTGATCACTAATTGAGAAAATGCCCCACAGCTGGATCTCATGGAGGCACTTCTCCAACTGAAGCTCCCTTCTCTGTGATAACTCCAGCCTGTGTCAAGTTGGCACACAAAACCAGCCAGTACAGGAAATAAATTCTGTGTCTGAATTTATACTGGTTGGCTCAGGCTCCTTTATGATTAAACACGCATGCTGAAATGGCCAAAGTCTAATGGTCTCAGTTTTGTTTTGTTTTTAAACCGGTGAGAGACAGGATTTAATAAATAATGCAAGAGACAGATATAGTAAATAATGGTACCTTCCTTATATCGGAACACCTCTGCCATATGCATGAGGTATTCACAACATCTCAAAGATTTCTACTATATTCTTGGAACAATTTGAAGGGCTAGGCAGATGTCTCAGTTGATAATGTGCTTGTGGTTGGAAGCATGAAGACCCAAGTTTAGCTTTCTAGCTCCATGTTAAAGCTGGGCACCCTGGCTGTGTCTATAGTACCAGCTCTTGGGGGAAGACGGAGACAGGCAGATCCCCAAAGCTCACTGGCCAGTCTGGCCAGCCAGCTGGTGAGCTCCATGCTCAATCCTGTCTCGCATAATAACAATAGCAATTATGTGAAAAAAATGGAGGAAGGCACCTAGCATTTACATCTGGCATCCATACACAAACAGATGTATACAGAGATGGAGAAAGGAAGGGAGGGAGAGAGAGAGTGAGAGAGAGAGAAGAAAGGTATGCTCTCAACCCAAAGTCTTTCTATTCTCAACATCCCTGAGGTCAACTCTTGATTCTGTAGCCCCAGGGCTTTGTGTCTATTAAAACTATATGTAGACTTTTCCTCTTCTCTAAGCTAGCATTTTCTTTGCCTCCATTGCTTCAAGAAAGGAAAGAATTTCTTAGTGTCCCCTTCAAATCTGAAACCCCATCTCTCTTCAGTAGATCAGGTTGCATAAGCAGAACACTTCTCTGGAACTGTCAAAGGACAACTGCTTTTTTGGATTAGTAGGTCAAAGGATGCAGAAACCAACAATGGACTGAAATAACAGAAGAAGCTGATGGACTCACAGCTGGTGCACTTCTTAACTACTCATGAAGTTTGCAACTTGAGGGCTATCCATCTAAAAGGAGACATTTTAGAGGGGAGCTCCTGTCTTTCAAACTCACCTATCCACAGATTTATTATTTATGAAGAGTTCTGCACTTAAAGGGCCTGTGCTTTGACTAGTAATTGCATCTTGCCATGACTTTGAACGTCTTGAGAATTGCTGGCTTAAGGATCAGTGAGCAAATACAACTATTAAAACATCCTAAGCTCTTCAGAATCTCAGAGGTATAAAACATTTCCTCAGGATTGTGTCCATTAATGTAAAATGCTTGGAAATGTGCTTTAGACTGTATTTCTTTGCATGTTTACTTTCTATTGATCTAGAAGCATCACTGGGTATAGTTCCTATATTACTTATCAATGCTGCAATACTCTCAGAAGAAACTTAAGGGAAGAAGAATTTATTTTGGTTTATACTTTGAAGTGACACAGTGCATCATGGGAAAGCATAGGGGTGGGTAGCTTCATGACAAGAACATGTGGCTACTTGTTACTTACCACTGACCAGGAGACAGTGAGAGATCTCCATCTGGGACCAGGTTATAACCCATAAGGCCTGATCCCCAGTGACTCACTTCCTTCATCTAGGGACCAGTTTCTTAAGATCCCACAGCCAGGGTATGATGTCACACACTTGGAAGTCCAGCACTCCAAGAATAAGGAATTACAGAACAACCTAGGATACATAGCAAAGCCTACCTCAAAACAAAATGTTGGAGGAAAGTATATGAGACACAAACACTGGCTACATTGAAATATACTGATTCACCAGGTGGAACTCTCTTAAAAGCTGAAATACATTTCCAGTGCTTTCCTGGAATATAACTATTTCATGCCATGGTATACGTTATAACCTGGATGTGTGCCTAATCACACAATCTGATTGCTTCAACATTCAAATGCACATGGGCATAAACAGTAATTCCAGACCATGTTATTATTAACTTCTCCTACTGGGATCATATAAAAATCTGTTAGATTTGAGAAATGATATTGGCATAATCAAAGTATATTTAGTTTAAATATTCCCTTCCAGTTTGTGTGGATCCCCATTGGAAAACCTCTCATAAATGGAATTTAATTCTGAGCTTTGTCAGTTTACATGTTAAGCAGACTGATACAGTTATGATAATATGCTTTCTATTACAAAAGATTTTATTGTCCATAATAATTGTACCATTTTATGTCTTACCCAGCTGGATGAAGGACTCTGAAATGGTGAAAGTTACATGCTATACAAAGTATAAGAATCAGAAGAGTGAGGTCATTAAAAATATCAGGAGGATGCCTTCTCTCTAAAAGGGAGTATGAGCTACAGGAATTGGTAGTTAAATGTGAACTCTGTGTGTACACGTGTTTGTTCACATGTGTATGTGTATGTGTGTGTGAGAGAGAGTGAGTGAGTGTGTGTGTGTGTGTGTGTGTGTGTGTGTGAAAATTAAACAATTG
>JADRCD010211050.1:0-19553 GCA_019843815.1 Montemys delectorum
ATGCACACACAGGCATGCACATGCACACACACATGCATGCACACACAGAGGCATACACATGTATGCACACACAGGCACACACACACACACACACACACACACTAATGAAAATTTTAAAGCGATTTTAAGGGGCAAGCGAAATGTCTCAGTGAGTATAGTTAATTCCAGTGAAGCCAGCAATCTGAGTCCAATCTCCAGAATCCATTGATACATGGGCAGAATTACCTCCTTTAAGTTGTCCTCCGACTTCCCCACACATGCTATGGCCAACGCACACACACAACATAAAATAAACAACAACAACAATAATAATATTTATTTTTATTTATTTATTTTTATTATTTATTATGGCGAACACACACAATGTAAAATAATAATAAACTATAATAATATTAATAACACTATTGTTAACATTGCTGTTTATTATTATTTATTAATATTAACTATTATTAATAATATTTATAATAAAAATAATAATAAATATAACAAAGTGGTTATAGTGGTTAAAGTATTATCACAGCGTCTCAGGAATGACAGCCAAGGTTGTCCTCCTGCCTTCACATGTACATGCACACAAACATACATGCCTGAACCTATGTGCCTGCTGTTAGCATTCTGTATAAACTCCACCCCCACAGACACCTGGCAGCAGCCAGGTATGCTCCTCCCCATGGTTACCTGGCAACGGCCAGGTAGACCTGGCCCTATAAAAGGGGCTGCTTGCCCCTCTTCTCTCTCTTATTCCTGCTTCTCTACCTTGACTCTTACCCCTTTGCTCCCCCTCTCTCCCCATTCCCTCCTCCTCATCTCCACGTGGTCATGGCTGGCCCCTACTTCTCTACTCTCTATTTCTCTCTCCCTTTCTCTGCCTCTGCTACCCTCTTAACTCCCCTCCCCATGCCCTAAATAAACTCTATTCTATACTATACCCGTGTGTGTCTGGTCCCTCATGGGGAAGGGATGCCTCAGCATGGGCCCGCTGAGGCACCTCCTTCCCCCACACCTCTCCAGAACATATTCTTATAGCTCTTTCTCTTTTTATGGTCACAACACCCGCACACACAAACACATGAGAGAGAGAGAGAGAGAGAGAGAGAGAGAGAGAGAGAGAGAGAGATCTCATAAGCAGAGTCATACTGTATCATATACATGCTGAATTTGCAAGTGGCATTTACCAATAATTTTATGGGGCTCCTTCCCATTATGAAGGAGGGGGATTTTAACCCATGTTCACGGAGTTTGGATCAACCCTAAAAGAGAAATACTAAATGCTCTGCTTCCAAGCTCACCACTTCCACCAGGCCTGGCTCCTGCCGCGGCCCTCATTAGAAGAGGGGTCTGACACAGGCAGGAAGCAGGAGCAGAAGTAGGATGCGAGCTGAGACAGGAAGGGTGGGCAGGTAGTGCTGAGCATGCTTTTATATACTTTAAGATCCTCTCTTTGGGCTACGGAGATGGTTCAGTTAGTGCTGGCCTTACAAGCATGAGGATCTGAGTTCAACCCCCCACACTTATGTTAAAAAAAAAATAATAAAAGGAGGGGCTGGAGAGATGGCTCAGCAGTTAAGAGCACGTACTGCTCTTCCAGAGGTCCTGAGTTCAATTCCCAGCAACCACAGATGGTGACTCACAACCATCTGTTAAAAGATCTGACACCCTCTTCTGTTGTACATACATATAATAAATAAATAAATCTTAAAATATTTAAATAAATAAACAAAAGGAGGAGTCATGGATCCCTGATATTCACTGGCCAGCCAGCCTAGCATACCTGAGGGGTTCCAGGTCAGCGAGAGACTCGGTCAGGAAAAAATAATGGGTAGACAGCACCTAAGGGATGACACTTAACCTCTGATCTGCTCTCTCTCTCTTTCCCTTTCTCTTTCCCTCTCTCTCTCTCTCTCCATTTTACATCCCACACAGCTTAGCTGATATGGCAGAGTCATCATAAGTGGCCATATTGACAAGTAGCCAAAGCCAAGGATGAGCAAGGAAGCTATGAACTAATTGTCCTAGTCAGGGTTACTTCTGCTGTGGTAAAACACCGTGACAGAAGCAACATGGGCAGGCAAGGGTTTATTTGTCTTGCTTGTTTCCCGTCCGTTGAGGGATGCTAATGCAGGAAAATCAAGCCAGGCTGGAACCTAGAAGCAGAAGTTGATGCAGAAGCCATGGAGGAGTACTGTTTGCTACGTTGCTCATTATGGCTCGCTCGATCTGCTTCTGTACAGAATCCAGGACCGCCAACCTAGGGATGGCTCCACCCACAGTGGGCTAGGCTCTCTCCCATCCATCACTAGTTAAGAAAACGCCTTACAGGCTTGCCTACTGCCTGACCTTACAGAGACATTTTTTTATTATTGAGGTTCCCTCCTCTCAAATGACTTTAGCCTGCGCCAAGTTGACATTAAGACTAGCCAGCACACTGGGCTTAGAACGTATTGTTGGAAGTGAGAAAAGGTTGAAAAAAAATTAAAGAGGCCTCGATGAGGGCGAGGGAGCACTCTAAAGGGCTCTTGCTTGCCAAATGAGGGACCTGAGCCTGAAAATGAATGGACAAAAGCAGAACAAACAAGAATCCTCACATCCCTTCAGGGGACAGTGGCAAAGTCTGTATGTAGTTTGAACTGGAAAGAAAACAGGCTATTGGCACCCAGTAAGAATAAGAAAGAGCTCAGCGACCAGACCATTCCCAAAGCAAAAAAGCCCTCTTTGGTTCAAATGTCAGTAGGGGCCTACGAAACGGCTCAGCGGGTACAGGTGCTTGCCATACAGGCCTGGCTTCCTGAGTTCGATACCCGGGAATCATGTAAAGGGGAAAGAAGAGAACCAGCTCCCGTAAAGTTGGCCTCTGACCTCCACACATGCTCTATGGTATGTACTTGGGTATACAAACATATGACACATGTGCTTACTACTAATACCTAACTTTAAAAATGTCAGTAGGTACAAGGAGAGGAGCCTGACACTTCATGGCTTATGCAGATAATAAAAATGCAAACAAACAGGTAACGAAATGGAGGTGAGGGCTTCTCGTCTCTACAACGGAATGAGTAACGTCGTCTGGAAAAGGCAGGGTGTGCACCTGAGCTGGGGAGCCACCATTTCATAACTGTGCTCAAGGCTAGTTCAAGCAGAAACAGGATGGGTAGCCACCCCAAGGGAGATTGATTGATTGATTGATTGATTGATTGACTGATGGATGGATTATGTGTATCTGTTTATGACATATGCCCCACTGTGAATGCTGAAGTCAATTTTTGAAGTAAGTTTTCTATTTCCACTTGTGCATGGGTTCCAGGGATGGAACTCAGGTCACCAGGCAAGTGCCATTACCCACTGAGTCATGTCTTCAGGGCTCCATTTTACTTTTTGAGATCGAGTCTCTCACTGAACCTGGAGCTTGTTCATCTGGCTAGACTGGCTGGCTGGTCAGGAAGCCCCGGATATCCTCCCGTCTCTGCTGATGTGTTAGAACGGCGGGTCGCGTCAGAACATACCACACTAGGCCCAAACAGTTCCACGTGTAAGAGGTTTAATTGAGAGGGAGAGAGGGGGCAGTGGTGCGGAAAGAGAGGTAGGGGAGAGAGAGCGAAAGATGGAGGAATGTTCCCCATGTATATATGGGTTGTGATGTAACGGCCACAGGTAAAGGTAGGAGGTGAGCCCAATGGATTCTGGGAATATGGTGGCTGTTACCCTGGCAACAGGTCTGTGGACCCGCCCATGCATCACCACAGGCTTTGAATGTCCTGATACTAACATCTGCCTTCCCAGCATCAAGATTATAGCTCTGTGCCACGATGCCCAGTATTTACATGGATCCTGGGGCTTGGATTCAGGGTCCTCATGCTTATGCCGTGGCAAGCAACTTGCCAGCCAAGTGGCCTCCTAAGCCCCTCCCCATTACTGTGTGTATGCACAGGTGTACACACAGACACCTCCCACCGCCACACAGGGAAGATCACTAGTTATTCTCTCCCAGTCACCCATCTCCTACTTGGAAACACCAGTGACCATTACCATATGTAGAAGAAGGACTCTGAAACCAGGTATGAGACGTAGGCTTAACATTCCTGCAGAGATAGGCAGATCCCGCGGACACGCTTGCCAGCTAGCCTAGCCTACTTGGTGAGTCCCAAGACAGTGAAAGACCCTGCCTCAAAACACGGTGTACATGGGATTTAAGAAACAACACCTAAGGTTGACCTCTGGCCTCCACACTCACGCCCACACAAAGGCATAGAGAAACACACGTGAGTTAAATGAAAAGAAAAAGTGACAGGTTGTCGTGTCTTCGGAGACAGCATCTTGGATTAACTAGATAGGCTGTAGCTGTCCTAACACGCGTCCTTCTGAGAGGAAGAAAGGATGGCAGAGTGAGATGGTATCTAGAGATGGGACAACAGAAACAAGCCACTGAAGTGATGAGAGAGAGAAGCCTATGTTACTTAGCTCTCTGTGACTCTACCAGACCCTATGTACAAATCACCTTACAAAGAGAAAAAGTTCGTTTGGCCACTCATGGGCTGTTCAAGCCCATTGTTTGTTGGCTTCGTGGCTTTCACAGCTACGGAGAAGCAACCTATCTCATGCGAAGAACACAAGGCAGGGGAGACACTAAATCAAAAGAAAGAAACACCCTGGGGTCCCACAATCCCCTTTAAGAGCTTGCTCCACTGACCTAAAACCTTTCCCTAAGGCTCCCACTTCTGAGCTTCCCACCATCTCCCAAGAGCATGGTTCTAGGAACTCTATAGACCTTTATCGTGGCCTTTCGGGAAGGCCTATGCTACAGCAGGATCGCTGGCCAAGAAGGAAGGTGGCCTCTAGGTAATGGAGAAGGTAAGGACTGTGTTCTTTTCTGGAACCCTCTAGTTCCTCCAGAAAGAACCAGTCTTGCTGACACATTTAGCCCAGTGAAAATGAGTTCAGACTTCTAGCTTCCAGGATTAAAAAACATGCACACATGAGGTTTGGGATTTGCCTGGGTTTTGTTTGTTTGTTGAGACAAGGTCTCATGTAACCCAGTCTGGCCTTGAACTGTTGATCCTCCTGCGTGTTGTATCTCAAGTGCTAGGATGACAGGCATGTCCCCCCATCCCACCATGCCCAGCTTGTGGGTGTGTGTGTATGATCATGTGTCATGGGTACTCTTGTAGGTGTGCTTGGGCATATGTGGAGGATAGAAGACAGCTTTGGCTGCTTTTCCCCAGGGCTCTCGACCCTTGTTTTGTTTGTTTGCTAACTTTTTTTCTCACTGGCCCTCCTCACTGACATTCCTGTGTCACCACCAATACCCATGATGCTCTGGTGGTCCTTTGCCAACGTACACATCAGTGGCAAAAGAAAACTTGAATCACAAGAAGAGCATGTTCCCTCTTGAAGCAGAACAAGGCCCTCTTGTTCGCCTACAAACAAGTATCCTCACAGTTCAGTTTTGCATTTTTCTGCTTGCTGTGGCGCTTTTAAGTCTTTAAAACAGCCCTGAGCACAGTGCTGTTTAGTGTTCTTCATGCTAAAAGGCTATGCCTGCTGCGTGGATAACACGCAGACATTGGACAGGCCTGTGGAACTTTTTACCCCTGAGTTCTCTGGGCGTTGATTGATAGCCTAGATTGACCACATCTTTAAGAAGCAAGGCTATGAGTAGACCAGTTGGCAAAAATATTATGGCCAGAGGCTCTTAGGAGCCTTATTAGTTATTTTTTTTGTTCTTGCTGTTGTGATAAAATACCCTGACAGAGGTAACTTAAAGAAAGAAGAAGGGCTTGTTTCGGCTCAAAGTCTAAGGGTACAGTCCATCATGGTGGGGAAGACATGGCAGCAGGGGTGAGAGACAGCTAGTTCCATTTCATTGGCAGTCAGCAAGCAGAAAGAGATGAATGCTGGTGTACAGCAACCTTTCTCCTTTTTATTCAGTCTAGGACCCCAGACCAACGGATGCTGCCACTGACAGCTAACGTGAGTCCTCCCACTTCATCCACTGAATCTAAGTTAGCCCTCACAGACATGTCCAGAGTTGTCTTAAAATTCGGGATCTGATCAAGTGGATTCTGGTAACCATCACAGAACTGTGATAAAAAACACCATGCCCAAGGCAATATATAAAAGAAAGCATCTAATTGAGGCCTATGATTTCAGAGTGTTAGAGTCTATAATGGTAGAGCAAGAGAGTTCACATCTTGATTTGGAAGTATGATGCAGAGAGGAAGAGAGAGAGAGAGAGAGAGAGAGAGAGAGAGAGAGAGAGAGAGAGAGAGAGAGGGAGAGACTGGGAGAGGTGTGCGTCTTTTGAAACCTCTAAGGTCTCCCTCAGTGACACACCTCTTCCAACAAGGCCGTATGTCCTCATTCTTCGCAAAGAGTTTCACCAACTGTGGACTACATATTCAAACATATGAGTCTTTGGGCAGGGGGCATTCTCAATCAAACTGCTGTACAAAGATGAGTGTCGGTGCCTGGCTTATATTCTCATTTTTATTCTGAGACCCCAGCCCATAGAATGTGCTGTCCACACTTTTTATTTAAGTGTTTTTCCATACAACAAACTTTGATCATACTCTCCCAACTCCTCCTGGATCGTCCTCACCTTCCTACCCACCCAACTCCATCCTCCCCCCCCCCCCTCAACAAAACATGAAGCGGCCTGACTGGCAGGTTTCTCAGTTATCACATCTCAAATAAAACATGCATACAAGGACTTCATGGTTTTCTCCCAACTTATCTCTCTCCAAGTCTTCCTCACTGATGGAAATAGTTCAGTTTACCTAGAGCCCTGTGCTCCAAACCCTGGGAACATTCCCTGGCTCCCATTTGCTGTTGTTATGGTTTGATTTGGTCACTTGCATGCCTTTGCTTCTGGCAGAATTCACCGATGGCCAACTGTACAGATCGGAAGTGTTACGTGCGCCATTTGAGGGAGTGTACACCCGTATAACCAATACCTCAAGTAAGATGCACATTTTTCCATAACTGGAAATGTTCTCATCTTTCTTTCTGGTGTGTCATTCAGTTTTTCAAGGGTCAAATGAGTCCTGCATCCAAGGAACCAATTGCCCTCGACCCTAGTGTCACTGTCTCACCTGCTACCGCCCAGGATGTGCCAATCGTGTGTTAGACAGGGAGAATGCACATTGCTGTCAGAACAGGAGGCCCATTCTATTCTAGTTTTTCACTCCTCTCCCTCTTCCTCCTCTTCTCTTCCAACTTTATTTAGAAAACCAGGTTCTGGTACCTCCCCAGTCCCCCCCCCAAACCAGAGCCATAATTTAAATAGCTTAGAGACAGTGTGTGAGGGGACAGAACAGAAGGAAGGAAGGATGGAGAAGAGCCCACCACAGCCTCCCAAGTGTTCACTTCTTGTCCAACCTTTTCTCAACTGTCAGCTTCTCATCTTACTTGCTGGCATACTTATTGGGACCTTCAGCATTTCCTGGGCCACCCAGGATCATGGGGTCAGTGGTACGTACCACTATAGAGCTTCTAGCCAGGTCCCAGGTTGCCTCAGCCCTCGTGCTGCAGTACTACCTGACCCTCATATATCTGAGGGCCTGGCAGCATGCCTTCATTGTTCTCCAAAAGCAGGCAGCCTGCCTCCTGGTCGATGCAGACTCTGAGTTAGGTGCATTGCCAGGCGCTTGGTCAGCAGCACATGTTCGATACCCAGCTGTGTTGTCCAGTCCTGCTTGAACATGTTGGCGCTGATCTCACCATTGAAACCCACATATGGTTAGAAGATCTTGGTCAGTAAGTACCCCTTGGATGTGAGTCGGGAAGTCCTTACCCAATAGGAACTTCGTACAGAACAAGTTTCCATCGTAGGGGGTCCCTTGGGGCCTTCCGTGCTGACCTGCAGGTTAGTGACATCCTCCTCGTTGAGGAAGACTTTAACGCCATCAGGTAGGTCTTTGTAGTAGGTATGGTCATATCCCTGTGCATCAGATGGATGAAGGAAGGTAGCAGATTCTCTATGTTGTAGTTCATGACTTTGACAGGACGTGGGAGTGTGGGGCACCAACTTCTAGCCACTGTGGCCCTGGAGAGGCTCCCTGCACCCCTTCCAACTTCCACTAACTCCTACCCCCACCACAAAAATGCTCACAACTTATGCCTATCCGGTGGTCCTCTCTTTATTGCTGTTTTTTATGACACTAATGATGTCTGTGATTGCCCACGGGTGAACTTCTGAAGCCGCTACCGAGCCCTGTTCCCACAGTTGTGTCTCCAGTATTCCTTGACGGTCACCTTCAGAGTGGTTCTCCCCTCTGGTAACTGTATACCCCTCTTCACACTTCACTCAGAGACTGTGTGACAGCCAGGGTCTGCTGGGATCTGGAGGTCAGTGCTGGCGCGTGGGGCCTTTGCTGAAGTGACAGCCTATTTGGGACACCTTGTTTTTGAGGAAGAACTTTTCCCAGGTACTCAGGGTGGCAAGTAGGTGGGTTTTTTGCTCACTCTCAGTTTAACTGCATGCCGCTTCTGGAGCAATTGGTAAACATGTGCATATGTGTCCACACATGTGGGTGCTGGTGTGTGCACAGGTGTGCATGCCCATATATGCACAGAGCCTTGTGTCTTGTCATTCCTCAGGTGCCACCCACCTTACTTTAGAGAGGCAAGATATCTCACTGGTACATAGAACTCAGATTTGGCTATGCTGGCTGCCCAGGGATCTTCCTGTCTATACCTGGCCAGTGTTGGAATTATAAGCATGTGCCACCATACATGAATTTTAGTTGCGTGGGTACCTGAGGATTAAACTGAGGTCCTTATGTTTGCATGCCAGGCACTTTACCTACTGAGTCATCCCAGCTGCTCTGCAGTGTTTCCCCGTAGATCACATCGGGAAAGTTGCTTCTCTTGGTCACCTCTTGAATTAGGGTCCTAATTCAAAGGGAGGGCCAGTGTATGGATAAGTGCCCTCCATGACTGGCTCATGCGGGCTGAGGGACACAGTAGCCGATCCTACTCATTGGCACACACATGTCCGTGAGTGTGTGGGGTGGGGGGGCTATTGCTTCCTCCCCAGTGCCTGAAGCTCATCCTCCACAGACAGGGAACCTAGAAACATCTGGTCCCCAGTATGTACCAGCCTCTACCCTTGCATCCAGCACTAGCCTGTGCGAAGGTAGATCTGTTCTACCTTCGAGTCCCTCTTGCTGAGAGCTTCCAGAAGCCCCACAGCTGGAGGGCCATTCATGCTAACCTCCTAGTTAGAAATTAAGCTCTGATCTGGAAATTAAGGACTGTAATTTAGCATTAGCCCAGGCATCAAGATGAAATGAGACACACTGCGGGGGGAAATTGAATTCCATATTGCCAAAGACCCATTTTATTTAGAATAACCAGCCACTCACGTCATGCCAATATTGATGGATCATATGTTTAAATTTTTGATGGCCCATTCATTTCTATAATTACATTTATTTCAAATTAAATAAGTTTTGCACACTCTTAATATACAGAGAGACACAATTAATTTGTGGATCAGAATTAACATGCCATTCAACCCCTAGAATTGTCCTTCCCGGAAGCCCTTGGAGAGTGGGGTGGGCCATTTTAAAGATGACTTCACTTGCATATGAGCAAATGTAACCTGGAAGGAGCTGTATCCTTAAGAAGGAGCTTAGAAGGAAGTATCATAGCAGGATGAGTGCAAACTGGCTTGCTCTCGATAGGCTCCACTCAGGAATAGAGCTGAGACCACTCAGCAGCATAGAGCATCTGCCCAGAAACCAGCAACCTCTTTTTGCAGTGGATGGAAGCTAATCCCAGAGAGCTACAAATGAGCAAGTTACTATGGAGAACTCATCCCCAAATGAGACATCTGTATCATCGGCCACCAAGACCACGCTGGACGAGAAGCAGAGATTGTGAAGGACAGCCGCACAACGGCATCTGGCCCCTGGGTAGTTATCCAGGCTACTGCAGGGGACAGCCCAACACACCTATTTTCGCAGGCAATAATAACTGAACACAGTAGAACACACACATACACACACACTCATTCATTTGTGGACACACGCACATGCAGACACACACACACACACACACACACACACACACACACACACACACACACAGAGAGAGTAACAGGAAATTTACCATGAGATTGTATACTCCAGAAATGTCGGAGAAGCTACACCCATGAAGACTGGCCACCATGGCTGCCTAAACAAGACTCGAGCAATGATGACAATAACAGGCAATCCAACATGGAAGTGGGGAAGCTTCGCCCTGGGCAAGAACTAGAGCTAACTAGCGAACACTGAAAGTGGGAGAGCTAGGACATGGATCTGGGAAGGGGGTCGGGGAAGGGACTCAGGAGGAACTGGTGGTGGAGGAGTAAGAATAGTTCGATAAAAATAAAATACATGCATGTGTAAAGGGAAATCAATCGATCGATTAAAAGAATTCAGCAACTGCAGCCCCAGCCAGGAACCCTGACTTTCAGAAAAAGAAATGAGCAGAGAGCTGTTTGACTTTTCCTGGGGTGACGTGGACAAAGGACTACTCACCCCAGTTAGAATCCTAACAACATACAGAAGAAATGATTATACCAGGTCTAGCCTAGAGAACTAGTGAGTTTATGGGAGCACAAGCGATTCAAAGGCAGCTGCATCACTAGAAGACTCGCCCCAGTCTGGGTGAGGATTCACCAAAACCAGTATTCAGAGACCCTGCATGACCTGAAGGCAGCTCCAGCAGAGACAGTCACCTCTGCCCAGCAATAGATGCTGTCCTGATAGCTTTGGGAGAATCTTAGAGGGTTCAACTTTCTGAGACTTTTTCGTCTACTCCTTGGCTGTATGATACTCGCTCCTGCTTCAGCATACTTCCGTGATGAGGTAACTGATATACATGTGAGCATACGTGGGCTGGATTCATCCAGTCACCCTTCCTGATGCAGGTGGCAGAAATACCCATGACTGCCTGGTCACCTCTGTCCCTTACTAGGACCCATCTCCTGGCCATCACTGGCTTGTCTGAGAAGACTCACAGATAAATGTGGTTGGCCTTGAGGGCATCTGACCCCTAGACATACGAATGATGTTGATGGTTTTGAACTGCCCATTTAGCATGGGCAGCCAGACTCAATACCATACACAGGAGGAGAAGCTGATCTACAGAGGGACCATAACTGCCCTACAGAGGTAGGAAGAAGTGGGGGGGGGGAGGAGCTGTGGGGACAGGGGGCACAATCAGTAAAGTGCTTGCCTTGCAAGGAATCAGGACTTGAGTTCAACTACCAGAACCATGTTTAAAAAAGAAGCTAGGCAGAGCATGTACCTGTAATTCCAGGCAGATGCTCGTGGCTCAGTTAGTCTAGCCAGATTCCAGCACAAAGAGACTCTATCTCTAACCAAAAGATGGAGAGTGCCTGAGGTTGAGGTTGTCCTCTAACCTCCACAGAAACACATTCACAGGTACATGTGCTCAAACAAGCACAGGCACACACACATGCCACCCTACACCACCCCACACCACCCCACATCACACACACCACCCTACACCACACCACACACACCACCCTACACCACACCACACCACACTACACCACATATACCACCCTACACCACCCCACCCCACACCACACCACCCCACACCACACCACACCACCCTACGCCACACCACACCATACCACCCTATCCCACACCACACCACACTACACACCCCACCCCACACCACGCACACCACCCCACACCACACCACACCACGAACACCACACCACACTATACCACACCATTTTTTTTTCAGGCTTTTAAATGAGTTGGTTTAATTCAAAGTGGTACAGAATTCAGAGTACAATGAAAAGTGGGCTCTGGTGGGATTTCAGACTGGGCTCGCTTTAAATTCACAGCTGAGGTAGGAACTGCTGAACACTAGAGACAGCGAGCCATTGCATCATTCGCTTTATTCATTTCTTTCTTTTCTTTTCTTCTTTTTTTTTATTTTATTTTTTTACAAAAGTTTATTACAATGTCCAACAGGCTCCAGGATAAGACTTCATTCTAGCTATTAAAGTGGCAAAAATGTTGTGGCAGGGAATCCAGATGTTTAAGTAGGCCTGGACGAGGAGGGCCCCCATCACCTCAGATGTTTGACAGATTTCTTAAGTCCACCTGTGGCCAGGGGCCCTTCCCCGAGGCCTTGGCTGTCAGCTCCTTGGGTTTCTTCTGTTCCTCCTTTTGTTTCTGCTTGAACGCCTTGTCTTCCTCGTCCGGCTCCTTGGCCTGCTTCTTGGGCTGTTCCAGGGGCTTCTTTTTGCCACCTTCCCGGCCTCCAGCCCCTTCACCCCCTCCCCACACCACACCGCACACAACTCTCAGGTGCACATCCAGGAGAGTGAAGCTTCTCTGGAGCCACAGTACTATTGGGGAAAACACTTTCTGATCAGCTCCTGCAGGGCTCACAGTCACCCCGACACTGGAATTGCTGTCCTGAGCTTACATAGATGAGGGAGAGTCCGCTATAGTAGTTAACCTGCTCAAAGTCATCAAGTTAAGAAGCTCAAAAGCTCAATTTAAAGCAGCAATTCGTGTCCTTTCCGAACACTCCAGTCCACTTTAAAGAACCTTTTTTATTTCTTTTTTTTTTTTTCAAAACAAGCAAAACCCACCAGTCTCCTAAGCCCAGTCTGTGCATGTCTATATGACAATCAGCTCAGATAAAGCCGAGTCCTTACTTGAGTAGACTCCCCATTGGCTTTGTGTAGCTTTTTTTGTTTTTTGTTTCTAACATCTATGATTCAGATCCTGATGGCCGCCCTCTCCAGCAGTCTCATGCTTTTGGTATTATATTAATATTTCAGACCAGCTGGGCCTGCGGAAGCAAGAAAAAAAGAGTCTCTTGATGTTTTCTGTCTGCACCGCAGTGCAAGATCTCAGGAGAGAGGCTCCGGGGTCTTCAGAGAATACACACCCCAGCCAAAGAATAGTGTTTGGTGGACAGATCTGGCCCTCTGTCCTGTCACCTTCTGTGAGTGTAGGCAGTGCACACAGGGCTTGCAGACCTGTCAAAGTCCTTTGTGACTGTTACTTAGAGGAGGCATTTAGTATTCGGTGCTCACTGGGGCTGGGGAGCCGGCTCAGCCAGTGGTGTGTTAGCTATGCAAGCAAGAGGATTTGAGCTCAGTCCCCAGAACCTACGTGAAACATTGGGTACAGTTGTGTGCAGATATAAGCAGAGGAGGTTGACCTAGTGCTTGGATATTTTTTCCCATCACAACCTCCAAGTGCCTGCAGACACAGCACATTGTTTGATGCTGGGTTTGAAGCTGTTTTACTGATATTTCCTTTTTAAAATTTTATTGCCGCTCCTAGGGTTTAAACCTGGGACTTCCTGCATGCCAGTAAGGTGTTCTCCCGCTGAGCCATTTTCAATCGTGAAATCTCCAACTTAAAAACTCCCTAGAGCTCAGCAAGTAGAGCGGTTAGGGGCACCAATATGAGAACCAGAGTTCGGGTTCCCAGACCCGGTTCAAAGGCCAGATGAACATGCCAACCCACCTGTACTACCAGAGCATGAGAGCAAGGGGTGCCCTGAGCCAGCCGGCAAGGCAGACAGACCAAAGCAGCAAGCTGTGCTTCATTGAGAAACCCTGCCTCAACACACATGGCTCAGAGCAATATAGGAAGATGCCCGATGTCAACCTCGGACCTCTGCTTGTACGCTCACAGACATTCATCCACACACGTTCAAACAAATGCTCACTACACACAGGTTTAAGTGGAAAAGGGGCTTGCAAATATATAAGAAAGTTAGCGCTGCACAGACTTTAAAAGGGACGACTGCTCACAGCCTAACCAGGAAGTAAAGAGTTGCCTTGCTCTGTGGCTCTGTTAGAACCACACCCATAGGAGGCCTCAGATTTCAGCCCTCAATGACTATGTCTGAAAATGAACACACACACACACACACACACATACACACACACACACACACACACACACACACACACACACCTTGGAATGATTTGAGGTTCACAAAGAAATCTTAGCAAGTACTTGAATTCACAAGTGCTAGTCAACAAATAATAGTGGCCTGTGAAAAACCAATTACGGATATATTTGCCAAGCTTCTAGGATCGCTTCCAGGCCACTCCACTACCTCGTACTACAGACTTCAGGCAACAGCCCACTATGAAAATACAGCAGCAAGCTAGAACACAGAACTTGGACTCGCAGGAAACTCGTGATAGACATGGCCGTCAGTGGGCGCCCTTTCCCTGCTGGGTGGGGCTAGTAGCCCTATGCATCTAGGAATGACACCGTACAAGCCCTCTCCTTTGCCTGGCTGACATGAAATGCCTGGCCTCAGCCCTCTGGCTGTTTCGTCTGTAGAGGGAACAGTCGCTTTCTAGTGGTACAAGCCGAGGGAGACTCGAACACTACACTTCCAACAGGCACTGCCGGTACTTCCTCAAGCACCAGCGGTCCTCCTCTCCTGGGGCCTGGGCCTGGGAGTGCTCTTTGAGCAAAGGCATCATCTACCAAAGCTTCTGCTTATCTCTGAGCAAGATATTTAACTCTTGGACAGATTGGCTGCCCACAACAATCAAAACATCAAACACCTTCCTTATCTCCTTCCAAGAGAGCCCTGGTCAGTTATCTGCTTTCCCCGGGCCCAGGAAGGCCATGAGTTGTAGGGGACGGGTAGCAGGGGCTCTCAGCAGGATCTGGTATTGGCGTGGCAAGCCGTGGTTATATTCCGTGCCACTTCCTTGCATCTTCATCTGTCTGATGCCTCTTCTGCCTGGCTACTCCAGGCTTGGGTAGGCAGCATTGTAAGAAATCACATGTGAGCCAGCTCCACAAGAAACCCCATGTGAGCCGGCTTCATGGCAAATCACACATGAAACAGCTTCCTTAGAAATGACACCTGAGCCAGATTTGTAAGAAAGCACACATGCAGAGAGGGAATGGGATTTCCTCAGCCCATACCTGGAAAACCCTCTGAAGATTCTTGTCCGTTAGAGCAGGAGAAGACATGCTGGGTTATGCTGAGTCATTCTGGGTCATGCTGAGTCATGCTGATGTGAACCACAGATATGTACTCCCTTGCTAGCTACAGTTTTGCCCCAGATCCCTGTCCTCAGAGGTGGGAGGCAGACCATTAGTTCAGCTCTGGCATCTGACCTGGCAGGTTAAAATCCTGTGTGGCCTGGTGCTGCTGTTAGCCCTCCAGTCGTGCTGTCCTCAAAGCTCCCCAGAATATCTTGACGGTTTTTATCTGGACTCCTGGGGTATCTCAGTGCCTTCGTCCTTACTCCCCCTGTGGGTACCCCTCTCCTTCACTCTCAGAACAAATATTACATACCCAGACCGTGATTTCTCACAGTAGCCCTACAGAGAATCCATCATATGATCCTCTGGATATGCATTATGTCTATTATAATCACATGTCCATTTAAACATATTTACTTTTTCATTATGTGTATGTTTTGTGTGTGTGTGTGTGTGTGTGTGTGTGTGTCTGTGTGTGCCTGTTATCTGAAGAGACTAGAGGAAGGAATTAGATCCTAGAGAACTCGACTTGCTTATGACTGTGAACTGCCATGTGGGTGCTGGGAACTGAACCTCTGACCTCTGAAGGGCTGCAAATGCTCCTAATCTCTGAACCTTTTCTCCAGACCCATGTGTGCCCATTGTTGTGACCCCTCCTACAGCTGAGGGCTGATTCTTCAGGCCCCGCCTTGCCACAGATAACCACGCCTCTTTGCTCACCTTCTGCTAATCGCCATGCCTCTCTACAAGTTCCAGTTACGCCGGAAGTCCCGCCTCCAGAGACTGAAGATGAAGCTGCTGATTGGGCCAAGTTGCTGATGAACTTGGGGGAGGGGTTTTGCTTTACCTATTCTACCTGTTTACTTGTAACAAGGAGAATTCAATGAATGATGCCGGACTGAAAGCACACCATGTGTTGGTCTAATTTTTTCAAACCCTTCCCGCATTTCCGGTACCTTTAATTTTCCAGGCCCTGACCCCCATTCCAGACAACCCATTCCTATGAATGGCTGCAGGCAGCTACACATTGTTACTTTATTTCATTGTTCTCCTTAAGATCCAACTTTCTCTTGTAGCCCAGGATGGTCCAAAAGTCACTATACAGGCAAGGGTGAGTGAGCAGCTGATCCCCTGCCTCCACCTCAGTGCAGGGATTACAAGTATTTGTCACCACACCTGGTTGATGCAGTTCTACAACTGGAGCCAGGGTATTCTGCATGCTACCAACTCAGCTACATGCATATGCAGTTGGCTGCCCATACCTTCAGGCCCTGCTCCCTTTGATTCAACCAACTAGGATATACAGACCGACAGATAATAAAATAAAAGTAACTGTCCAGCAGTGTCTTGCTGTGTACAACACAAGGGTCTTGAAATCTTGCTTCTCCTATCTCAGCCTCTCTATTAGCAGTATTGTTTATTTCATGTCTCTACACTATACTATGGTTTTCAGAATAGCTTATATATATCAAAAGTATTTATATACCAAAAGAAAAATAGACAATTAAATTGGGAAGGGGCTTGTAAGAGAACAACAAAGAGTGAGACTGAATGCTTTGCCTGACGTTTGTAACTCTTGTATCAAGTTTGAAGAAGAGGACTTTATAAGTTACTCTTTCTTTGAGATGAATGCTTTTCCAAATTATCACAGCTAATGAACCAAATTCTTACCCTCACTCAATGTCTGTGCCACCCTCCAAGCAGAACCATTGTTCATTGAAACAGTTGGTGAATGACTTTATAGATAGACCATCTTAATACACACACCATTTCTTAAATGAATGTAACCTGTTCTCTGTGGGCTGAGAATAAAGTCACTCACTCAAGTCAAATAGCTTTGACCATAGCAGGAAGTCTGCATCCAAAAATCGTGCCTACAATTCATTTCTTGGTGTAGCAGAACTATCAACTCTCAGCTTAGCTATGATGGAGGTAAAATCCTTTGGTGATGTGAGGGTCATTGAAGTACAGCCTTATTACAATGAAATCCAATGTCTAAAAATTGTTCTTATTTGGGCTTGTACCACAGTAAGAGCCAAGATTTTAAGCTCTACTAAATACAAAACAAACAAAAAGACTTTATATATTTATGTTCATTTAGGAAAATACCAGTAGTGATGTATTATTTTGAAGTATACAGTTAATATGTTTGGAGTTATTTAAAATTTATATTGAGAAAAATGTATTTTCACTATTGCTGTAGACGAGCACCTACATAAGAGTGTTACATTGATTGTTGTTTTATATCAAACAACTTTTATAATACTTATTTGTATTGTTATAATATTTTATAAATTTTAAGGAATATGACAAAAAAGATATTGTAGGTATTGAAAGGGGGTCTCTGGGAGGAGTGGGGGTACAAAAGGGAAACAAAAATGTGATTTAATTCTATTTACTTAAAATATGTTTTTAAATGTTAACAAATTCAGATAAATGGAAATCATGTAACTTTTCTCATCATAATCCAATAAAAGTTTGTTTTTTTTTTTAAAGTAACTGTCCAGAATCAATGTGCAGAGACCTGGACTCATGCTTGTCACTATTCCTGAACATGACAGTGTGAGAAGTGTTCCTCCGGCATTCGTGTGTCAGGTATAATCTAAGGATGTTCCTAAGTTTTTAAGCAAGTGTTGCACTAGTTTCTCTAAGGGACTTGAGACTTGACCGTCTGTGGATACAGCTACCCACAGGAGGTCCTGAGTCAGTCCATTAGATTACTCAGGGTTTGCCTGGATTTCAACATCTGACGATGAGGTCAGAGATCTTACTCACTGGCTGGCCCAACAAAGGCCACCCTGGGGGACTCTTGATAAGAACGGATTGAATTAAAGTTCAGGGAGATGCCTCAGTCAGCAGATGCTGGGCAAGCCTGAGGACATGGTGTCAGATCCCCAGAACCCAGTATAAGCAAGGCGGAGGGAGGGACAGGGTGGGCAGAGTCAGGCTGATCTTTGGAACTCATTGGCCAGCCAGTCCAGATGACCCAGGCTCAATGAGAAGTCCTGACCCCTAAAAATAAAGTGGAGAGTGATCTACAATGAAACCTGACATGGTGTCTGCATGCATGCCCATAGGCAGGTGTGCATATACCCACACAATACCACATACAAATGTGCACATACCAGAAATTTGGTTAAATCAATGCATGTCCTGAGCAACTCACTCTGCCTTTCCTTTGGAAGGAGACAGGATTTCTGGTACCCACCTGGAAGGGCTGTGCTGAGATGGGATGGTTTCCAGCCACAGTGGAACATGTTAGGGATGCTACAGAGGATCCACAGGTGCAGCTAGCAGCTGCCCATTAGCTCAGCTTCCTTCCTTTGGTGTCTATCCCTCTGCTCCTGAAACTGTCTGCCTGCCTGCTCGTGGATTTCTCGGGCACACAGCATCTGTCTCCCAAATGCTGGGTAAAGAACTCATCCAGAAGGGCTCTCCATATGTTTCAGGCTCATCCAGCCCGTACCCTATGGACTTGGGGTTATAGATGAAACCCAATATAAAATTGTAAACGTACTTAAAACACTTTGAGATTACTTTAGACTTTTTTGTGTTGTCTATGAGTTATCAGCCCAGGTCATTCTTGATTGATTGACTGACTGACTGACTGACTGATTGATTGATTTTGTAATGTGATCATTTATTCCTCTGACGATGACCTTTGTAAGTGACAAACATTCATGTTGCACAAACCTGCTACAGGTAGCAAAGAAGTCATCCTGGAGCAAGGCCGAAGCAAGAAACTAACTGAGAAGATGGCCCCAGAAGAAAGAGAAAGAGACAGATAAGAGGATAAATGCCATCAGCCTGCTTCCTTGAGGGCTGCCGGAAAGGTCTCTCTCTCTCTTCCTCCTCCTCCTCCTCCTCCTCCTCCTCCTCCTCCTCCTCCTCCTCCTCCTCCTCCTCCTCCTCCTTCTTCTTCTTCTTCTTCTTCTTCTTCTTCTTCTTCTTCTTCTTCTTCTTCTTCCTCCCACTCCCTGAGAGCCTGGATGTCTCAGGCTCACTAAAAATATCAACTTAGAGTAAATGCTGGAAGAGAAGACGGTTGTAAAGTGGTTTCTTAGGAACGGAAACGTTCCTGACTGGAGGTCTGTTAAGACTCAGGAAATGCTCTATTTTGCTTTATGTTGCTGTGTTAAGCACCATGGCCAAAACCAATGGCAGTAAGAAAGGGTTTGGGACTCAAGAGACAGTTTCCAGAGGAGCTGGATTCAGTTCCCAGCACCCACATCAGGCAGTTCACAACTGTCTGTAACTCCAGTTTGAGGGGAGGGGTGCCCTCTGGCCTCCAAAGGGACCTGCATGCCTGTGGTACACGTAAACTCATGTAGGCACACAAATATACACACAAATAAAAATAAATAAATCTTCAAAAAAGGAAAGGGCTGACCCGCCCAGACCACTGAAGGAAGTCAGGGGAGGAGCTCTGACTTCCTTCCAAGGCAGGAACCTGGAAGCAGGAACTAAACAGAGACCGTGGAAGAGTGCTGCTTACTGGCTTGATCCCCATAACTCACTCAACTTGGTTTTTGTTTTTTTTTTTTT
>JADRCD010211052.1:2320-29802 GCA_019843815.1 Montemys delectorum
AGAGAGAGAGAGAGAGAGAGAGAGAGAGAGAGAGAGAGAGAGAGAGAAATTCCTTTAATACGCTGAACATTCCCATTCACTACTTACTACAGAGTGGTTTTCTCCAGATGGCCATATGCCTCAATCCATTGTTTCCTGGTTTTCTTTCAAGTCAACCTCCCCAAAAAGCCTCCCATGATTACTTTGTGGAGTTTTTCATCTCACTGGTAATGAGTCCTAAAGTGTCACAAAATCTTGAATGATTTAACACACTTCCATAATTTCTACCTTAACAGGTGAGGATAGAGTCTTCACCCTTCATAAAAACCCTTTCTTCAGTGCTTCCGTGATTTCCTTCTCCTCTCAAAACCCTTAGAGTTCTGTGTGCTCCTCCATTAGACTCTTAAGAGATTGGGCTTGAAGATTTCATGAAAGGAAGTCCAACATCTAAATGTCACACTTCCTTTTGCACACTCTTCTCTATAAGGAGACTGGTCTTCAAGCCTCCTGCTCAGGCACGTCCAGAACATGGCCTCCCACTCTTCACATGATCACACCACTGTTCTCATTCTTTCCAGTGTTTCTTTCATTCCTACTCTCTCAGTCTGTTTTTAAAATTGGATTTGTTCTTAACACAATTTGAACATTTATACAACTAACATTGACCGTTCTTATCCTCCAAGCTCCTGATCTCCTAACCTTACCTCAAATCTCTCTCCTACTCATTTCTATGGGTTTTGTTTTCTGACCTATGGAAATTGACCAAAGTTGTCTGTATGGCCCTGGAGTTTGGAGTCTGGTCTGCATAGCAGTGGGTACACAGTCAATAATTATCCCTTTTCCTTTAGCTATCAACAGGCAATAATTCAGCTTAAAAGGTGCACACAAAGCAATAAACTCAATTATTTAGTTTCTTCATTAGGAAATACAGCTAGTGTGAGGCTACTAGAATCTGGTCCTGGGTTTATCACTTAATGAAACTCGGTACTGTGAAAAATGTTTTCCATGTCTTACTACCATCTGTTAAATTAAATATGAGCAATAATGGGAGGTACTTGTAATGGATGCTATCTGTTAAGGCTCTTATGAGAAATTTGTGTACAGGAGAGTGATATACTGTAAAGTGTGTCTTTAAAGTGTAAGGAGGACATTATACTAACATAAATTCCCTGTGCCTTATATCTCCACATCGGACTAAATGTCACATGCATGTTAGCACACAAAGAATGCAAGTGGCCATGTTCATATATATGTAAGCTTATGCTATAACTTCAAATTTCCCTTAATGAATCAATGATAATAATGACCTCAAGAAATGGGCCCTGATGCTGCCACAGCAGATATTAATTGTCATTACAATTCAACACCTTCTCTAAAGGTAAAAGGAATCAAATGCTACTAATCCAAGTAATATACTTTTCAAACTAGGTATTCAAATGATTTGTAGTCTAATAATTAGTTCAAAGAAATTGAGAAAATCCCTTATTTCTCACAAGAGGGAGTTGTTTGAAATACCAAAGCCAATAACATACAAAGGATTTTATATGAAGTTAAAACTGGAGCTGCTTTCTACCATGACCCAGAAAGGGTTCATATAACCAGGAAAATGTAAAGGAATGGATTGAAATGTTTTCGAAGTCCTGCAATTCATGATAGACACTGCCATCAAAGATAAGTCTCTTAGCTTAGTACTTTCATATCAAAAGTGTTACACCTTCTAACTTACATGTTTATATCTTAATGGCTTCATTTGTTTCTTGATATTTCCTATATATCTACTCTATCTTTAACATTTTAGTGGACATACATACTTTTATAACTATAAGAAAGTAGTGGGGTTCTCTGAGTACCTGTAAGACAGAACATTTTTCAACAAACTACAGCACAGCCCCACAAATTGGACTATGATGCACCTCATAAAAATAACATAGCTCTTTAAGATATGCCTGAACATATCACTAAACTGTGTGATCACAGAAATAACAAGTAGAGAGTTTTAAATACTGAACAATAATTGTTCAAGGATGGTGATGCATCCAGGTATGTATCTGTGTGTTATTATCCATTTTACATGCATATTTGAGAGCCACTTTTCTTGGAGAAGGAGGAAGATTAAGATTTGAGTTTCCTTATAAAATGAACTCACAATTGAACTATTTAGCTTTGTGTTTTGCAGCTACTCTGACACATATGTACCCGAGAACTTAATATGTGGTATGTTGATGATGCATTTGGGCTTGAGTTTTCAGTTATAGATGCAGGAGAGTGAAGGATAACAGACATGTATCATGAGGAAATGGAGACAGTTGATAGGGGAAGAAGATGAAGATTTAAAAATACATCTGAACATATGTGAGAGAGATTACTTAAAGCAAGGTTAATTAAGGTATAAAAGAGACCTGATTCAGTGTGACAGAGCTAAACAGGATTATTGGGAGGAAGAGAGAGAGCAGCCCTCAGGGAGTGCAGTTGACTCATACAGTTATTTGCCAGTGAGTGGTAGTGTTAACCCAAGACAGTTTGGGTGCTATTAAAAGTGGGTTAGTAGAGAGAGGGTAAAAATGAGAAGGCTTTTGGATTAAGATGCAGCCACATGGGTTTCTAAGTGATTAAGGTGTTTGCTTCACAAATCAGAGGAACTGACCTTGAATCACCATGAATCATGAAAAGCCAGGCTAAGTAACCCTTATTTAGAATCCCAGTGCCCCTATGGAAAGAAGGAAGGCACAGACAAGAGAACCTCTGAAGCTTTAGCTCAGCCTGGTACACACTGCACAATGACAAATGACAAAGAAACCCTGTAGCTAAAAAAAGGTGCAAGACATGGCATTAGCTATCCTCCCCACGCCACACACATACACACACACACACACACACACACACACACACAAACGTACACATACACAACAAACACACATAATAAAGAATAAAGATGTAGTGATGAATATGTGAGATACACACAGTAATCACTATGACAACAAGTTCAGAGGTTTAATAAGCAACAGCTTTAAGTCTTATGTCCCTTTATGAGTCTATAGATACTTAACATCAGTTCTTACATTGCAAGCATTGCTCAAACAACCAGTTTATTTTGTATGTCTATATGAAAGTTGAGTCTTTCTTAAATGCTATTGGTTTTCTAATTATAAATCTGATTGTGGCTTTAAATTTTCTACACAAACAGTAAAACAAAGCACACACCTGAATTGAAGTTAGAGTTAGGTGGTGAATGCAATGCTCACAACCATTGAAGTTCACAAACATTTCACTGGAGAGCTGTTGGAACCTGAGGCTGTGGTACATGATACAATTTCCTCCACTAAGATAGATTCCTTGGCCAGAGAGTAAATATATGCACCTTATGGATGAATACTTTCAGTAGCAATATGGCCCAGGCTTGTCACAGAATGTCTGATATAATGTAAATATACCTTAAGCATCTAAAGCATAATTTCTACAAAGAGGCAAAAGGGAATCCCACCTCCTTGTTCCCTGTAATCTCATCATGTGTATGATATAATAATACTGAAATACTTTTACTACATCCTAAGATGGATATTTGTAATGTATTCTGAGTCATGAAGAACTTTGCAATATTATTTATTCAAGAATATTCCCTGCTTTGCTATGTTATTGCAGTCTCTATACCCAACAATCATAAAACAATGAAAAGTTCCAGAGTCCCAGATTTGACAGTATGGGATGATGCAAAAAGCAAGGGTCCTGTCTGGAGGCACAGTCGGCTGTTGCTACAGAGGCTGTAATGATTGTTACTTTGTAAGACATTATCCAACTCTCTGACTGCCTGTGTAGGATCACCCATGGGGAATCCCATAATTCCAGTTTATAGTTAGACCATGAGCACTGAATGTAACAGAAATCCTTGATATGGGAGAGTTTGCAAATTAACTTCTTTAGGTAAATTAATGAAAACAAACAATCATTATAATAAAATGATAGAGACCCTTGGCAGAACACTAAGGGAAATTTAAGTCTTCACTAATATGAAATTCCTTTCTATGATTTATAGATTTTTCTGACATTTATTTTTACTATAAACCCCATTTTGCAAAAGAAAAATATCTTTTTTATCCATATCCAAAATTAAAAACAAACTCAATAGTGTTTTTGGGAGGATTTTTCTGTTCCCTGAAATGATAAAACTCTTGGTGACTACAAATGTGATCGTCACAATAGAATATGGTTTGAAAAGGGGGATGAAAATGGACAGAAAACAATATTTTACGCACCCACTTCTTTGAGGAAATTTTACTCTATGTAAAAAAAAAGTTATTGAGTAAAGATGATAAACTATTTGCTTTAGAATGTACTTAGGGTGTGTTAAAGGGAAGAAGACAGGAAAGAACAGTGAAAGGTCTTTTTAGCTGAGCATTAGTTTAAGTGGACAGAAAATAAACTTCTGGGCAAATCCAGCATAGGTCCACAGTTGTCACATGAGGTTTTATGTGAACACAGACATGTTCATACACTGGCCTATCTCCAGGGATGGTTTTATCTGTTCTGGGAGTTGAGCAGCAGCATCAGAAACTGTGGGACTCACCAAAACCAACATGTTTCCTATCTGTTCCTTTCCAGGATAAAATGTTGCTTACCCTGATCTAGTAGGAAAAGTAGAGTAGTTTTAGCTGTAACCAAACTATAGCAGATTGTATGAGTCTCTTAAATGGTTCTTGTGTAAAAAGATTGTTGTAGATCTGCAGGAAGGAAAGATTTATGAGAAAACGTGCTCCAGGAAAAATACAGCAGAGTTTCTGAAAGAGCAGGAAAGACATTGCCATGTGGTATTGGGGATTTATGTACAATGATAGCTATGGCATGGGTCAGAGGCTGCAACAGAGAGCCCGAGGACAGGAGGACAGAAAGAGATCAGGATGGGGTGGCACAAAAGATGGTGAATTTTAGTTTAGAACTGTGGAATGCTTCTAAGGTGGCAAAGCAGAAGGAATACAGATTTCAAAGTCTCATGACAGTTGTACAACAATGGCCCTGAGAAAATATCAGTTTCCAGCCTGGCTCCTTATATAGGATGGTGGTGCCTGTCTTTGAACCTTTGCACGGAGTAAAATAAGAAGCTACATACTGAGCAGTGTAGTTGGACCATGTTAAGTGACTCCAGCAGCCATGTTGTAACATTTTATTGACTATATAGCTCTTATATTGCAAAATGCTGCATTAGCAAGGCTGCCCCTCCAAGTGTTATGTAACAAGCATATTTCATTGTCACTGGAGTCTAAAGTGAGCCTTTAGCTTGGCTTTGTCCTCTTTTTCACTCAGTCACCTTTTTATACTTCCTTAATAGACAGCCAATTTATCTTGTTCACATACAGTAGGAAATTTTTAGCGTAACATCAATTTCCTTGGTAATGAAGAATAAATGAACAGGATCGACTAACATTAGAGAAACATTTGTTGCAAGTACTATAATTTTAGTGGAATTATATAATAAATCAGATTTTTTTTGAAAAATTTGTGTTTTAATATTAACTATTTTTATTTTTCATGAAGGCTTAAGTCCTAACATGTTTTCTTTCTAGAGCTATCAAAGGATACAAAAAGACTGATGTACCTATATCACTGGTAATTTTCTCAATATACTATTTCCTTTTTGATATTCTAATCTCTACTGATAAATCTATGTGAAATATTACACAGAAGTCAGACATCAAAATAGAATGAGATTAAAATAAGGCTCTTAGGCATACTTCAATGAAGGAATTTCCATGCATCACAAATTGTTATAATACTCAATTTAAACATTTATAAGCTCTTACATACACACACACACACACACACACACACACATATATATATATACATACATACATACATACATACATACACAAGACATATGCATGTACACAGATGTACACTTACACACATACTCAAATGTGTCCATACACAGACACACAGAGAGACATACAGGAGTGCACATAGCAAACATCAATGTATGTAATCTGTCTTAGTTGTTAAACCTTCATTAAGATAAAAATGATGTTTCCTTCTGGACTTATCCAGCATGGCAACCAACTGGGAATTAGTTACAGTAAGAGCCAGCTCAATTATGCTTCTAGATACAATCTTGGTCAGCTTGGTTATGATGACAGTAAGTGGGCATTTTATTATTTCTTACTAAAATAAAGCTCAATTTTTTACTTTAGAGAGGGTCAGAAATCAAGTGTGTTAATCTTGCAGAGCCTTCCACATGAAAGAACTGCAAGTACAGAAATTACCTCTTACAATGAAGCATGTCTAAGTGAAGCAGGCTGAATGCCTCTAGGTTATTCTGAAGCAAATTCGTTGGTGTTTATCCCAGCATTTCTATTTGATTAAGGTTTCCCTGGAGCACTTTCTTTAGCACTTCTTCCTTTATACCATCACCTCATTTTCAGATACTTTCAATTATCCTGAATTTTGATGTTTGACCTTATTGTCAATGTAGCTGATTTCTCCATAACAGATCTTTGCTTCCTCATGCATCAAAACTCATCTGTAGCGTGGCTTTTATCCATAGATACTCAGAGGGATCACTTAACATGCACAGCCTCAACTTAAATGTTTATTTTTGTCTTTAGCATGTTTTGGTTTTTCATTTTAAGCAATGGAAGTGTGTTTAAGCTTATAGCTGAGTTTTTACTCCTCATTATATAGATTATATTTAGTTGTTTGCTTATTTAACACATCTCAAAATGTACCCCCTTAATAGGCAAAGCTAGTATGTTAAACATATTATTAACAAGTTTTAGAAATAAGTTATTTGATTATTTGTATTCTATTAAATATTGTGATGCAAACGCTGTCAATTCTGATTTTATTGCTACTCTTTTACACAAACAGACAAGAAGAAGACAAGACTGCTGTGGTGGTTTGAATATGCTTGGCCCATGGAGTGGTACTTTCAGGAAGTGTGGCCTTGTTAGAGGACGTGTATCACTGGAGGGATAGGCTTTGAGATGTTCCTCCTAGCTGTCTGAGAGATAGTCTGTTCCTGGCTTCCATTGGATAAAGATGTAGATCTTTCAGCTCCTCCAGCCCCTTGTCTATCTGAACACTGCCATGCTCCAGCCTTGATAATGGACTGAACCACTTAACCTGTAAGCCAGCTCCAATTAAATATTGTCCTTTATAAGAGTTTCCTTTGGCATGGTTTCCCTTCACAGCAATAGAAACTCTAAGACAACTGACCAGTGTGTTCCTCTGAATCACATGCTCTCATGAATTTCATCAGAATCATGAATTGTAACTCTGGTTTAAACCTCCATCTGACAGTCACCAGAAGATGGTCAGTAACATGTTTCACTTTACTCAGTATGTGCGGTCCTCACGAGAATGATGGGGACCTCACAAAGCTGATGGGAGAAGAAACAATGCAATTAATGTATAGAAGGCACTTAGCATGCTGCCTAAAAATATATATAATCTCCTCAATTTTAACAGTTACTCACCACCTGAAGGCTACTGCTAGGAAGCAGTATGCTTATGGTCATGTTAAATAGACACCTAAGTGATCCTAGGGATTTAAAGAACCATTTGTAGGAATTTCTCTTGTTATTTGCCAAGATATGTTTTTGGGTGCTAAAGTTTTACTGACTACTTAGCCATTTCCAAAGGCTGAACAGTTTCAAAGGCTGCCAGTCTCAATGTCCCCTCATCTCTCAGTCACTTAACAATGTGACCTCTACTTTCTCTTTTACTTTCCTCTTCTTTTTCTCTCTCTTCTTTCTTACTCTCTGCTCCTTTCTCCTCTGTTTCCACCAGCTCTTCCTGACTGGATTTCATCCAAAATGCATTCTTCCAATCAATATACTCTTTTAGCTTAACACTCAAGGATAATTGGCTTGGTCTCCGACTATTTTAATTACACTTCTCGGAGAGGAACTGAATTGGCCAAAGTTGCCTATTTTAGCCAATGGGTTGATTCCTGGAGGTAAAAATGAGCACAGGGGCTGTGTGCATGTGCCACTTATTTTAAGCTTCCCCTTCAGAGGTCATAGTACGACAAGCTTACTGGGAGGAGATGATATACTCCTGGCCTCTTGCATAAATCATGAATGCAGTGTGTGCTTGCAAAATAATGGCCGAATAAATAAGATGGCACAAAGGCTGAGATTGTTTTAGGAATTTAAAACTTATTCACAGCTTTACTAGCTTTGTTGATAACTGCTAACCACCATATGCTGAGTCTTTGTCATTAGTCAAACCTTGTCCAATGCATATTCCATCTTCCAAGTGGCATACTGAGGTACTTCAACTCTACCATACACACTCCCCATGCATTAAATGACAGACAAAGTATGCATTAACAAAGCAAGTATGCATGAACATACTGCTGCTGGTATCTGACACTGTATAATGATAAAAATCAGGATGGAGATACACAATAGCCACTTTATAGAAAATCATGAAATCAAACCCTTTTCTGGTCCATAGTGTCAGTGATTAGTTACAGAGTACAGCTGTGTTGTTACTAACATTTATATTCTTTCTCACTTTCTCTATTCTTTCTGGTTATAGATCTCACTCTTACTTTGATAACTCATTTGATCCATATCCACTTGATCATTAAATCCCATAGCTGGTATTACCATATGAATCATTTTTAATTCAATTTGCATTACATTGCACAGAAAAGCCCAGGCATTACCAAAAGCACTTTGAAGGAGATGTGAGAAGAAAGACAAGTGGAGTCGATGATAAGGAAAAATGTTTTCGGTGCAAGAAAGAATTGTCATGGATTTCAGTTTTCTAGTCAACATACCTACCTAGATGCTCATTGAAGAATTCCTGCAGAAGATAGATTTCTGGCCCTTTTCCTTTACCTATTCATCTTTCATCACTTTACATGAATTTCCATATTTTCTACAAATCATATATAAAACAAAACCTTTAAAAAGACATGTCACTTTTGCCTCTGATATATACTCTTTTTGCTCTTATGCAAGAATCTTCTTTGTGTAACAAAGAGTATTACTGAAAGTTGCAACTTCTCAAAATTCAAAGAATAAATGACTAGGGATTTCCCATCACTCAAGGATATGTCCACAATACAGTCCCTAAGACTCATGGAATATTGGGAAAGAGAAAGCAATATATATATATATATATATATATATATATATATATATATATATATATATATATATATATTCTAACATGGCTTGAAGGCTAAACCAATGAAATTTCAGCAACATGCTGTCTAAAGAAACAATGGAGAATAGCAAAACCAAATGGCATGCCAATTTGAATGCAACCATGTCATAACACCACACTCCTGGAAGAAGAGCTTCAGGCAAAGCTACTCAGAGAGGGAGAGAAGGAGAGAGAGAGAGACAGAGACAGAGACAGACAGAGATAGAGAGACAGAGACAGAGACAGAGAGACAGAGACAGAGAGAGAGAAAGACTATGAGACTATGAAAATGAATCAGTCTTCTCCAAAAATGGGTAGCATGATAGGTTATTCAATACCAAGTGGTCAGCCCCAAACACACATATGTATGAGCAATTCTAAGCGAACTCATCAGGTGGTATAAATACTTATAATATATTGTAATATAATAATTAAAAATAAAGGCCATGTAGTTGAGTGGTGGTTTGACACATGGGGGGAGTTAGGCAGAGGAGAGGGAAAGGGCAAATGATATAAACACATATACATCAATTCATTTCCTGAAGTCTGAAAGGATATTGTGCATTCCCTATTTACATGATTTAGCAACTAACTGAGAATAAGATACAGCAGTCAGAGAATTCTGTCACTTATAAGATCTGTAAATGTCAATTAAAAGTATGGAGCAGAGACTAAAGGAAGGACAATCCAGAGACTGCCCCACCTGGGAATCCTTCCCATATTCAATCACCAAATCCAGACAAGTGCTGGCTGACAGAAGCCTGATATAGCTGTCTCCAGAGAGGCTCTGACAGTGCCCGACTAATACAGAAGTAAAGGCTCACAACCATCCATTGGACTGAGCATAGGATCCCAATGAAAGGAGATAGAGAAAGGACCCAAGGAGTTGAAGGGGTTTGCAGCCCCTTAGGAAAAATAACAATATGCTCTAACTAGTACCCTCAGAGCTCTCAGGGACTAAACCACCAACCAAAGAGTACACATGGTGGGACTCATGGCCCCAGCTGCATATGTAGCAGAGAAAGGCCTAGTCAGAAATCAATAGAAGGAGAGGCTTTTGGTCCTGTGAAGGTTCTTTTCTCCAGTGTAGGGGAATACCAGGGCCAGGAATCGGGAGAGGATGGGTTGGTGAGCAGGAGGAGGGGGAATGGGATAGAGTTTTGGGGGAGTTTTTTGGTTTTTTTTTAGGAAGGGAAACCAGAAAAGGGGATATCATTTGAAATGTAAATAGAGGAAATATCTAATAAAAAATAAATTTAAAAAAAAAGTAACACTTAGAGCAGTAGGCAAGTGCTAGGTCTGCCTCTATGTGGTCTCTTTTGTGGGATGGTCATTGGTGCTGAGTCCATCTCTATATGATCAACTCCATTCTGTGGACCAAAAGTGATTGTCCTATCTAATGTTTCCATGCCTTTGTAGGTATTCTGCTGTCTAGCTAGCAGAGTTTAGTTCTCATAATAAACTGTGCAAGTCAGGACATTTGCCTCAAAAATCTAGCTAGCACATCAGTAGGGGTCTTTTTAATACATTTTATTTCCTAGTTTCCAACAATTTTTAGTTCATATTGCCCTAGTACAAAATCCTCTACATCATTATGACATCTCTTTAAACTTATATTAGGTTGTGATTGTAATAGTAACTGATGTTTGATTTGATGTTGACTATAGTTTACTATTCCTTTTATTTTTATGGGAAGTGTTGATTTCCGAACCATTTTTATTTTTAAATTCTTATTTGTAAGTCTGTTTATAAACTATTTCTTTGATACTTAAGATACTATTTCTTTGATACTTATAGATAATTGTTAAATAAGGGAAATACAGACTTACTGGAGAATGGTTCTAACTCAGCACGACTATTAATTACTATTGTATGTATGCACTCTCACAAGAGTCATGAGAGCACTGAACTGAACCAAGTAAGGTGAAAGTACACAGCAGCTGGTCACTTGAGAAAATCCAGGTGCAAAGCTCCTGGGACAGGAATTGATCTAACTGTAAGCAGGCATTGAGGGTTTACTCTTTACAGAAAATAACATTTTGCATGTCTTCTCTGAGCTGTGTCTCTTTTTCCCTCCATTGTAACACTTTGAAAATGAGATGATACCTTACTCACATTGGCCTCTAATAAATGAATATTTAATGCAATTAATTTGATGATATGGGGAGGGGGAGGGCTAGTCAAATGCTAGAGGTATAAAGCTTGAAGTTATATTTATTTTAATTACTGTCTTACTTGGTCTCCATTATTGATTCTGCTTGATCAAGATGGAGCTTTCAAGGTATTATATTTAATATAGACTGATGTTTTTCCACTCATTCCTGAGCCCAGAGCTGTAATGCTCACCTGACTTTAACAAGACTTTTACTCAATGGAAGTCAGATGGAAGAGGAAAGGAGTTACAACAAATTATGCAAGGTGTGAAAGTACACAATACTGCATTAGAGAAAATAGGATAAAATCCATAAAATTATTTCATTTTATGAAACTAAACATTCATACAGTTTGTGTGTTGATTGACAAGTTTGACATAGAAGATGTCAAGTAGGCAATGCATTGATATAGTAGAAGGATAAAATGTATTGAAAAGAAAAATTTCCTTTTTAAAAAATAGAATAAGTAGGTTCAAATTCAAAGCTCTCACTGGCTGGTACAAGCCTTTTACAACCCTGAGTTTTTCATTCCTACTTCCTTCATTTTAAAATTGAGATTACTATTAATATTTAATTTAAGAACTTATAGTCATGGCAACAGAATATAGTAATATATTTGGTATCTTATAGGATAGTAATTCAATTGTTTGACTATAACACTATAATCCCATTTTTTTTATAATCAAGCCACTTTTCCTCAGTATAGAGTCTATTGTACCAGTAGTGTAATACAAAGGATATCAAACAGTTACTTCATTCTCACCAACAGATGCCATCTAAAATGATGAGAAAAATTCTGGCCTATTTTTAAGAAGTAGTGATTATACATACCCTAGAAAGAATTTTATTTATGAAGCAGATACTATTATTTAATAGCAGTGGTATTCATGAAATATTAAAGCCAGTATGAAGTAACAGGATTTTGAAGAGATTAAAGGTTAAAAAAGAAAGAGCCCAAGTTTACCATGAAACTTACTTTATCATTAGATAAAAATATGAATAGTCATATTTAAATTTATGTGTATAAATACTATTTAAAATAACTTCAGTATTCATGTTTATTGTAACCACTGCTATAATGACTATTAAATTTAATAAATAATTATTGATTATTACCAAAGGCAAGCAAAGACACAAAAGGAAGAATGTCACTAGGCTAGCAGTGCCTTCCGGAAGATTGCCCAAAGTGATTTACCTTGGTACAAATGAAATGAATTAAGTCAATCTTCAATAAAAAGTACCACATCATCTCTAGTAATTGGAACAGTATAAAGCTGTTTATAAAAGGTGCCATATCAGCTTCGTTTGTCAACCTGGGAAGAGGGGATCTTTAGTTGAGGTATTTCCTCCAATGGACTGACCTTTGGGCATATCTGTGAGGCATATTATTGATTGCTAATTGACATAGGAGGGTCCATCCCATTGTGATTGGTATCCCTAGAAAGGTGACCCTTGGCTCTATGAGAAAAGAAACTGAGTAAGAGCCTAGAAGCAGGTCAATAAACTGCATTTATTCATGGTTTCTGCCTCATGCTCCTGCCTTGGATTTCCATGATGGACTATAACTCATAAGCATAAATAAACCCTTTTCTCCTTCCTGTTGACTTTAACCAGTGTATTACAGAAACTGAGAAACAAATTATGACAAAAGCCAAATGGTAAACAAAGACCTGTAGAAAGCAGAGTCACTGATATAAGGAAAATGTGTGAGGCTCTACCCCCTGGCAAAGAAGCTATTGTTCATCGGTGGCTTCCAGTAATAAGAAAGTCAGGTTTGTTGTGAGATATCTCCTGAGATTTCCCATGCTCCAGTGAATGACTCTACACCACGCACATATGGGCAACACTAATTTGGCTCATTGAATTAATAAGAAAAATTAAAAATAGGATATTAAATTTAGAGGTAACATAGCAGAAGGGGGTCCAGAAGGAGTTGAATGATAAAATAAAGAGTAACTAGTTATTATCAAAGCACATTGTATATTAATTAGAAGAAGTTTTCAAAATATACATTTAAACACCATATATATATACGTATATATGTGTATATATATATATATATATATATATATATATATATATATATATGTCATCAAACTGCAACAGCATGTTGGCTGGATTTTGAAGATGAAATATCTTGTTAGTCAGGGAGAAGTGTGAACTATACAGTAGGAAGGCAGAACCCGTCCGATATTTGAGAGACTCTATATAATACATAAAGACAAGAATTGATCTCTAGAGTGGTGAGGAAATAAATCTTGGATTTCTGGGTAATCTTGCAAGAACTCATGGAAACGTCTTCAGAAATCGAGTGTGAATGAAAAGAATGAGAATGAAATAAAAGTATATGTACTATTACTATGAGGAAATGCAAGCAAGGGGCCTGGTGGACACTTAGCTGAGACTGGAAACTCTAGAATGGAAATTAATGTAATGTCATTAGAATACTGTTGGGTTCTCACTAGTTCAGATTTTATTTGTAAACTTTGTATACTATGTAAACATTGTAAACATTTCTGCCCTCAAGGCAGAAAAGTGGCCAGCAGCCGCAACACACACACACAAACACACACACACACACACACACACACACACACACACACACACACCCTGAGGCTTTCCATAATAATAAGACTTCCATAATAATCAGAAAGGTTTTTCCAAGCCCTGATCTTGAAGATTGGCCAGGTCCCACGCTAAAAGAAAAAAAAAAAATCCTACCAATCTGTGAACAGGAAATCCTTGGGTTTGTCACAGAGACCCACAATCCTTGGCCACCAAATCCCACCAATCCCAGGACTTGAAATTCTACCAATCCTTTCGAGGGAAGTCTCCACCTTGGAAAGCTCTGCCCCCTTAGAAAACCTACATAAGACCTTGCTCCTTCTCAGTTGCCAGCTGTCTTCTCACCTGAGCTGAGGCAGCCTACATCCTGGGTTTCTTCCCTCCTGATAATCCTCTTGTGTGAGGTCTGTTGTGCTCTGTGACTTTGTAGTGTTCTTTGGCTCCCAACTGCCAGGATATCTTTCCATTTAGAGCTACAACACTTACTAGTACAGTAACAATAAAACTCCTGTTTGAGAGATGTGGTAAATTGTTTAATTTAAATCAAGTACAAAGTGACTTTAGTTATTATATTTGGAGCTTTCAAGATCTGATGCTTAGGAAATTGATAATGTTGAAAAATATGAGGGATGAGAATAAAATGAAATGAAAAGTAAAATTATTTATTAACATAACATAATCATGTAACATTTATAGTTTCCATATGCATTTAGATACCTTGCCTTAATTTATTCCTCAAAGTGTTGGTCTTACAAAAATTGATCTTTAAAGGGGTTGGACATTTCTCCCAAATCATGCAGATAAAAGCTGGAGAATGGGTACACTTGTTACTGTCATTCTGGTCTTTAGTAATTTATAGTTAACTAAAATTGATGTGAAAATATTTGGTTCTAATATATCAATATTTGAATAATTTAATGAATATGCTTGAGATACAATATGCATGTTCAGAAATTTTTATTTTTATTTAATAAAACAAACATTAAAGCTGTTGCCTATTTTTTTAAATATATTTTGAACCCATCAAAATACATTGACTCAGGTTTGATGCGATTAAAAAAGATAAAATGAATTGATTAATATGAGATTTAAGCAAATATGTAATTAAATTGCCATGACTGAGTAATAAGAGGTAGCACCTGTGAAAATCTGCAGTTACCAAATTAAACCAACCAAATGTTACCTGGATTTCAACTACAAATACGAGCCTTAAAAGTCCCTAGTTGGACAAATGATGACTACATTTCCATTTAAAAACAGATGCATTATTTGCTTTTATATTGCACTTTTATAAAGTCTCAGAGGGCCAGAAACATGATGATACACCTATGTTCAATATTAATTTGTTTGTAAGGACAGCTGTGCCTTGTACTCTGAGGATTTGCATCCTAAGTTTGTGTATTGTGCTATTTGCCTACTTCTCCTGCAGATGATGTTTTTACTGTTTTGTCTCAATTATTTTAACCCCTTGAGTATTTTATTCCCTATTACTTAGGTCTATGTGAGTTATAGATAGATAAATGAATATATTACATATGAAAATATATATTACATATATTAATATCCCATATGTATATACAAAATACATAAACTAGAAGTTGTTGGAGAGTCCGTCCTACAGAGAGACTTGCTCTGCATTTTCCTTGGAGATGACCTTCCTCCGTGAGGTCTACTAAAGACTCTAATAAGCTGGTTTCAATAGCAGTACGTGGGCAACAGGAGTGTTAATTCAGTGAAGATTATTAGTTTATGCATATTCATTAAATTTGTTTTTATGTAGCCATTCAACTTAGTAAATGGTTGCAGCCAGAAAAGGCTCTAATTAGAGAAATTAATTAGGGCTTGGAAAGGTATGGAGGGATTTGTGTGCATTTGAAAGGGATATTTTTCTCCTGGTTTTTAAAAAAAATATAAAACCACCTGCTGGGGGAGGGCTGGCAATAGTTTGCATATATCTGATTTGTAATAGCATGGCATAAAAGCACAAAAGAGTAGCGGTGTATTGTTCAAATTAGCACAACATCTCTGGACTATTAAAGGCCACCTTGGTCTCTCCTTGTTGGAATTTATCTTTTATAGCTCCTTACCAGGATTCAGAAGCCACACTGACTCCACCCCACCCCTCAAAGCTAAGCCAGGTGAAATAAAAGTACTCTGGCACTGGAAAGTAGTTTCTGTGTCAGCCTTGTGGTGAGTCTTTTCCCCTCAGTTACCTCTATGGCATCCCTGGCACCAGAAGCCAAAAAGAAGCAGCTGTTCTCAATATGTACAAACAAAAGAAACGGTTTCTATAGCAACCATAGAGCCCTGTGGAAAATCTCCCTCTCTTTAACACTAGCCAATCTCTCCTCTTCCTTTTGTGTGCCAGCAGATTGCCCTTTCACTGGAAAGGCACTTGAGTGATTTGACAGCACAGAGGGGGCCAGGGTGACTACTGTTGTCACACTTTGCAGGAATTGATAGTCTTGTTCTTGGCGAAAGATTTTGAGAACACTGGAGAACCGAACATTTGTAGAGTGCTGGGTGCTGTATGTACCAACTTTCCTTCATTCTCCTTCTTTGCCTGATGAGATAATAATGTCCATCTCACCTCTAGATTTCCTACTGTGTTTTCTTTATAGCTCTTAGTAGGTCCAAAAGTCAATGGGAACTGGCTCAGGGAAATCTGCAAACCTTGCTTGGGGGGTTGCAGGTTTCAGGTTTCATGTTAAAGATGGAACAGGTTTGATCTCACTGACATGTGGCAAATGTTTCATGATGTTCTCTCTCTCTCTCTCTCTCTCTCTCTCTCTCTCTCTCTCTCTCTCTCTCTCTCTCTCTCTCTCTCTCCTCTTCCTCTCTTTCTCTGTTTTGTGTGTATGTGTGTGTGTGTGTGTGTCAGTCTATCTGAAGGATAGAAGAAAAAGTCACTGTTTATCAAATTAAGATCTTTGTCAGAATACTAGTCACAATTTTTAAAATTTCAGTCATTTCATTCATATTTTAATTTTCTTACAAAGTTGTGTTTAAAATATTTTGGTACATGCTTCTGTTGGTGCACATGTACATGTGTGTTTGCTTGTATCTCATAGCACACATTAAGAGGTAAAGGAAAATTTGTAGGAGTGGGTTCCTTCCTTTACTATTTGGGTTTCAAAGATCACACAAAACTAAGCAAGCAAGTCCCTTTACCTGCTGAACTATCTTTCCAGCCCATATGTTTCTACAAATATGTGTTTAGGTTAGTTTTAAGAATTATGTCTTTAAGTTTTTAAATGTCTTTTAGGCAGGTAGCCTTCAATTTACAAACAATTCCTACTCACAAATTAGTCTAATCAATAATTTAGATAATTATTTTATGTACATCTTACTAATATTCACCAACAGAAAAAAAGAGGTTAGACATTTTGCTAATTAATATTTGTATTGTGCGTGTCATTGAAAAATCTTTAGTATATGGAATCCTGCAAAGTGGCATTTTATGTTTAGATTGACAGTTTGGCACTGTGTAAATTTTAAGGTCCATCAATATCTGAAATTAGGCTGACTGGCTGGTTAAAATGTCTAAAGTTTGTCCATGTAAAATTATAATTTTAACTAAAAATTTCATACATCAAAAATGATTTATCAGTTATTAGACATATTTAAAATATTTCATAAATGATGATGTTACTTATGCATAAATGGGCATATCAATATAAGATAAAAGTCAGTAAAAGCTCATTTGTTTATGCAGTTATGATATGTAATAGATTAAGTTTTACCAATCTATTTAATCCTTGACTTTAGGTAAAAAAAAATTAGGGGAGGGTACACACTCATAATACCAGCTCTAGGTAGGCAAAGATAGGAATATTCCTGGATGTTAAATCTCGCCTGCTTACTGAGCTCCAGACCAATAAAAGTTTGAGATTACTTAAAGAGGAACACATAGGGTTTCACTTTGTCTTCCACATACATGCTCATATGTACCCTACACAGTGCACCTAGACACTCACATACATACAGAAGCACACACACATATGAATGGTTAATAATTTATAAATGGTTTAGGTATAATTTTAGTAGCCATATATAGATAAAATGTTGATCTAACATAAATGATAATTACGTCTTACTCCAAAGAGATGAATTAAATGTAAATGTACAACTAAAATAACTTAAAAACATATTTTTGAAAAGAAAGTCAGTACACTGAAAGATAATTTGTCTATTTACCATGGGGAAAATAGTGACCAGATCACTAGATATATTGATGAGGGTGTGGGAATGCCTCTTTCATCTAATATTGGTAGAAATACAAAGGCCAGTTCAGGTACAGGTTTTAAAAGTTCAAAAATATGTATCTCTAAAGTAAAATTTTCAATCCCAAAATTGTACCTTACAGGCACAATTAGACGTACAGGGAAATATAGGCTTTATATAGGTATTCAGTGTAGAAAAAGAGATAGAAGTAACCATACTGGGAAATATAGGATTTGTATAGGTACTCAGTGTAGAAAAAGATATAGAAGTAACACCTATGAATGTAAAATGTAATTGTCATCATGGAAGCTTACTGCTGAATAAGCTCACCCTTTCTAATTCTTTCTGGATTGCTGATTTAACTCATCTGTTCAGACTCAAATCTCCTCTCCAATCTGACTGATTTAAATTGACTTCTCTCTGCTTCTCATCAAATTGTTCTGCTTGGCTTCAGACTAATTCTGGCAATCTGTTCTAATCTTCTGGCTCCTTCTTATTCTCTGGCTCCTTTTGTCCTCAAATGTGTTGAACTTGTTCTTTCTGCAACTTGTCTCTGTAAAAGTGTCCCAGTAAAAAAATGCTTCTTGCTTCTCTCTCCCTGCCCTGCTCTATTAATTCCTCTCCTTCCTGTGCTATTCTTGTGAGAGTTAGGCATATCCTATTGCAGACTCATTCCATAAAATCTTTCTTTGACTCATCACTTTGTCTGTCTCTCTATTAGACATCATTTGCAAACATGACTGCATCTTTCTATAAATTAACCTTATTTTGATTGTTTGGGATTAAAGTTTGTATGTTAAGGGCATGTCTGTATTCCAGCCAGAGGGATTAAAGGTATAAATGGCATACCAGCTGGTTCCAACAATCCTAGAAGGTCTTTGCATGTGGTTGCATGTGATCCCTTGCCAGAGCACCCACATTCTGGATTAAAATTACTCTGCAACTTCCCTCTTTCCATTTAAGCTAAACTTCACACACAGTTTAACTGTTACAACAGGAACAATCATCAGTCTCCTAAACAACAGTCTGAATGTCCTTATGAATATTCACTGATCTGATGAGCCTTCAAAACCACCGTCCTTCAGGAAATGTCCATTTCAGCATCAAGGTTTTACATCTGCCAGTCTGACTATGTGTTGTTCAGCTGACATGTTCAGCTGTCCTCATGTGGGAGTGAGGGTGGGTGGGGGAGGGATCAGCTTTCTGTGTCATCAGAATTGCTTATTTCTGTCTTTTCCTTCCTTGACTTGTGCCTTTCATGTGGAAGCATCCCTTATTCAGATTGTATCTTTATCAACTTTGATGGAAAACATAGTCTTTCATCACCTGTGGAAATATAGACAAAACCTCTTCCCCAATACAAAACATTCTCTGACTTCTATGTTAAAACATCATTAAAATATTCGGGATCATCTAATTCAGCAGTTATTTTCTATAATCCAGTGTCTTTCAGCAGCTGTTATTCCTTCCTCACTGGCATTCAGAAATTTAAAGTTAGTAAAGCATTATTCAGTCTATTTCAGGAGATGAAAATCACTTTTATATCACTATACAAGGAACAGTCTCAAAGATCAACCATTTTTAATTTTTAAAACTATAGAAATATGGGGATTTGGGATTTAGCTCAGTACTAGAATGTTTGCCTAGCAAGCACAAGTGCTTGGGTTCAGTCCTCAGTTCCAAAAATAAAAAATAAAAAATAAAAACAAAACACAAAAATCCAAATCTAAAAACCAAACAAAAAACAAACAAAAAGTTACAAAAATACAAAATATTAAGCAGTATACTTTTGTTCAGAAACCATGTGTGAGTCTATATATAATTTGTATAGAATGTGTGCAAGGACATAGTGAATACTGCCAAATTCAAAGGATTCTCTCTTCTCACATTTATATTGGTTCCAAGGATGATCTCAGGTCACTTGGGTTAAGCACCAAGTGTCTTTACTCATGGAACCATCTTGCCTGCCCCAAATGACAGATTTCTTAACCTCCTTATTCAGACACTAGGCAGAAATATAAACAGTGAAATTACATGGACAAAAGACCAGTTTAAGCTACAGTGACTAGTAGGGGATTGAATTTAAAACAGGGATGTATTAGTTCAACCACTTGGAGCATTGTTGGAGAATATAATGACCTTCTCAAAGTTCAAGAACTTGACCTTCAGAGAAGATAGTGTGAAAACAAAGGAATGACACCCAGTCTTGAAGACTGACTAAAGGAATTCCACTCTTCCTTATTAGATGAAATTTTACTCAAAACCACTTGCTCAAAACTGGACTTTCTTTTATTTGGTTTAACATTAATTGCTCTCTATGTCAAGGCTTTACTTGGCTTTCACTGATGGAACAAAATACCTTATATAAAAATATTCTGGAAGAAGATCCATTTCAGTGGTAATTTCAGAATTTTTTTTGAATGACCCAACTTTTTCTAATCCAGCTATAGTAATGGTGAAAATCGTGCCAAGAAGGTGAGATAAAGAGCAATTTCTCACCTTAACAGCATCCAGAGAGCAGAGTTATAGAGGCCAGGGATCAGTTGCATCTCCCCCCCACACACACACACACAAAAATAATAATCACACCACAGTAACCTGTATTCACCATCTAGGTGCTATTTCTGGAAGTTTCCAGTACTTCCAAATAAAGCCACACAAATGTGAATCATAGACAAATATACTGATTTGTTCAGAAAGATGACAATCCTTTCAACAATTGGAACTCTCACTTGAGAATCAAGCTTTTGATACTCAAGCCTTTGTGGGTGCATTTTGTATTGAAACTATAGGAAGGTATATAGATACAGCTGCTGATGTAATTTACTGCCTAGCATAAGAAGGAACTTGGATTTGAATCCCAGTAGGTCACACGGGGCCAGTATTTTGCAAACTGTGGTAATATTTACTTGAGCTGAGAAGGATACTTTCTCTACCAAGGAAGACAGAAAATATTCCTTGCTCATTTTATCTGTCTCTATATCTCTTTTCTTTCTCAGTCTCTCTCCCTCTTTTATAATGTAATATGTGATGAAGCCAAATTTTAACCTAATAGATAATAGAATTAAAGAATTTGAAATTGGATATTTGATATAAAAAAGAATTCTGTCAGAAAGATATAGTAAAATTAACTCAGCTCTTATATATTTTGTTACATATTGATCCATCTCTATAAAAGACGTTTACAGATCCAGTTCCTATTTGTTGACCTCACAACATCTTACAATCAGTTCCATTATCTTTACAACATATAGCTGGAATTTTCTTTTGTAATGATTGTAGGCATCTCCAAACCCTATGAAAATTATTATGCAAAAGAAAATAAAATACTATGGGTTAAAAGTGTTAGAATTATTTTATTTGTATGAATAATTTGCCTACATGAATATAGGTGCCACATATATGCATGTAGTGCCTGCAGAGGCCAGAAGAAGTGTTACTTCCATATCTCTTTGGTTACAGATCGCTGTGAGCCACTGTGTAGGTGCTGGGAACAGGGCCCAGTCTTCTACAATAGCAAGAAGTACTCTTAATCTCTGTGCTCTCACTTCAGCCCCATTCCTACAGAAAGGAAAGAACTAAGAACCAAGATTCTTGAATTCATGGAACATAGGACTGAACATCCACACATTTAAGCTCAATATACTACTACTACTACTACTTCTTCTTCTTCTTCTTCTTCTTCTTCTTCTTCTTCTTCTTCTTCTTCTTCTTCTTCTTCTTCTTCTTCTTCTTCTTCCTCTTCCTCTTCCTCTTCCTCTTCCTCCTCCTCCTCCTCCTCTTCCTTCTCCTCCTCCTTCTCCTCTTCCTCCTCCTCATCCTCCTCCTCCTCCTCCTCTTCCTCCTCTTCCTCCTCTTCCTCCTCTTCCTTCTTCTTCTGACATAGTCTTTGTATGTAGTCCTGGTTGTTCTGGGTCCTGGAACTTGCCCAGTAGACCAGACCTCAAGCTAACAGAAACTCAATTGCTTCAGCCTTCCTATGCTAAGATTACAGATGTGCACTACCATGCCTGGCAAATTGGATTTTAATATTGACAGAAAAAATAAAGAGGTGTATATGCTTTGGAATTTGATCACACAGACTCACCAGTTCTCTACTTGTACATTGTGATACCTTTGGAGGTCACATATGAGTTATTCTAAATTTCATATATTTACATTATGATTCATAACAGTACCAAACTTATAATTCTGATGTAGCAATGGAAAAATTATGGTTGGCAGTTACCACAACATGAAAAATTGTATTATAGTGTCACAGCATTAGGAAGGCTGAGAATTACAAAGGGATCCCAGCAGTCACCTATAAATGAAGGTTTGACATTAATCATGGCATGTCCTTTCCCTCCTTGCTCCTGAATTCAGTTCTAGTCAAGGTCCCTGTTTTTCTTTTACATTGTACTGTGAAGAGGAAAACTATCCCTGAATTTTGATATCTCTTAGGGCCTGCTTGTATTCTTCCTCCCTTTTAACCTCTCCTAGTTACATCAAATAAATGAAGTCAGCATAAATATTCATGTGAGCACTGTGACATTTTAATATATTTTGGATTTCTTTTTATAGCTCTATTTGGTGTTTATATGGTTATATATGTCAAACAATTTAGAAATACAACAGCTTTAAAAATTATGTTAGCTAACCAAAAAAAAAAAAAAAATGCTGCCTGGGCTCTCTTTGCTTATTCAAAGTAAATTTATTCTGTGAAGCATTAACTAAATGCATAGCACTTTATAACACGCTGAAGCATCATGGCTTAAAGAGTCATTTTAAGTTTTAACTGCATCTATGTAAAGATGTTTATGTTTATATTAGGTGCTTTTATAAATGTTTGCTTTAAAAATAATTCATATATTGATGTCTTTGGAATTTATACCTAAGCCAATGATGTTTTATTTCCTGTCAGTTTTAATTCAGCTATTTTACTTGAGAGAATTTGTCCTGGGAACAATTGATGTTACTCATAATTTTACTTGGAAAAGTTAACTTATTCTGACCATTTGAACATGTATTCATTGTCGTGTATCTGTAAGCAAATTCTATCTATCAGGTATCATACTCTGAGTAGGGTATAGTACAGTTTACCCATGTTATCAATATTTAGATGATTGATGATAAAATGGTAAGTTATTATTCATGAAGCCGAATGAAAAAGGAACATTCCCGTGGACATTTTGTTCTTACTATGTATATGTAATAGTGCCATTTTTTGAATATTTATGTTTTCTTAGTCATAATAACAAAGTATTCTTGTAGATACTGATATTTTGTAAATACCATTCCTGTAGACACAGATAATTTTCTATTGGAAAAATGAAATTTTTAGAGGTATCAAGTTCTGAAAAATGTTCAATTTCTGACTTGCAGTTCTCTTATTGGGATTTTCATGGAGCCTATGGGATCCTATATGGTTTGGGAATATTTATCTATTTCCTATATAAGAAATACTAAAAAGAGAAAAACCAAAGTATTTGAAAAGAGGAAAAATTACTAAAGAAAAAGATTGCCACCATTGTATGAAATCTATCATTTACTCAAAGGGAAAATAACACAAATATATTTTATGAACACACACATTCAGGCAATACTCAAAATGCATCTTGGTTGAATTCTTTTTATTGTTTTATCGTATTACCTATTTAAAGAAGGATAAAACGTTCACATTTTCATCCCTAGATGCTTCTATGGTGATAGACACATGGTAGACACAGCCTACATGAATGAGCAATGATCCAAATCCTGTGAAACTTTCCTACAACAAATACTTTTTCCAGGTTAATTGTTTAACAGGTGCTCCTCATACTTCAAGCCACACCCCCACTGTGCACAAAGCCCTGGCAGCCTCTTAAACAGCTTCTTAACACTCTTTTCTTCCCTGCTCATATCAGTGGGATGTTCATCATCAGTGGGGATAACAAGCTCTTGCTGCTCAATTTCCACCAGATTTTCAACTTAACTGTTTATTATAAGAGTTAGGGTTGGGGAGGCAGCTCATTGTATCCAAAACAGCAATTTGGAACTTTAGATAATGAAAGTCAGCAGGTACTGTTGACTGAAATCTAAACAAATCACATCTATGTATGATGTGAGTAGCACTAAAATGGCAAAATGGCACTTGACATGAGTTTGATAAAAAACGCTTATTTTAAGTATTTATTGAATGATCTGGGAGTCTGGGTTTGGTTTATAAATAGTGTAAACCAACCCAAATCAAAATGCAACAAAAAGCATACAAAGAAAGCTCCTTGGGTTTGATGGGTTGTTGAAGATCAATTGATATCCTGACCAGCTATCATAGACTGTACTTATCTTAGCATTAAGTTGTTATCTATTGAATGTCACACAATTACTTAACATGACAATATTCATGCTGTTTTCTCTTTATTATATACAATGTTATCCCGTGTCAATTCCTCAGGAATTCACCTTCTTTGACTGTTTTAAGAGGCCATCCATAAAACTAATTTGAAAACATAAGTGACAAAATTGACAATTATTGGGGAAATACCTATCATCTAGAAACCACTTACTGATATGTTTATAATAGGCTGAAATTGCTTTAAAAATTTCTAGCTTCAAAATATTTAAGAACTTTCCTTGATGTTTTAGTTCCTTAATTTGTGGTCTCAGGGCTAGAATCTAGAGCCTTGTATATGCCAGGCATGTGTTCTGCCATTGGTGCATCCATGGCCTTTCCCTTCATCCCTTCCCTTTCTGCTCAGTTTTCCTGCTTTGTCTTTTCAACACAATGCAGACAAAATGGACTTGTAATTTTGTACCCTACAATATCAATGATAAGTCTAAGAGCAATGCCCTCTTACTCTTGACGATACAGAGGACTTTGATCTTTCATATCTAAGAATGTTGGCTGCATAGATTCATTTATATACATTAATGTTTGGTGACTGGCTACTGGGTAGTCTGAAGTTGACTTTCAAAGTTCATTCTCTTAGTGCTAGACTGGGCAGGTTTCCTGAGGACAACTAATACCCATTCAGCTTTCCTTCCTCAAAGTACAAGCCAGTCTTGCCTTTGTATGGGATGAAAGTTTGAGGATCTCAATCATGGACAGTAGGGAAAGGAATCCTATCTACTTCTTTGTCTAGGCAAATTATCTGCCATTCGTGAACCTCAAGGTTTCTCTTCTCCTTTTATATGCTCAATGGAATGATCACTTTGAGGATGTAAATTTCCCCAAATCAAGGACTGGTTTCTTTTAAAGATGAAAGAACCCCAACCAGATACTGAATGTCCTTAGTAGGTAGTAGAGTATGTGTTAATTCTTTCCTGAAGAAATAAAACTTTCTCCTTTGATTCCTTTTCAATAAATATTATCCCATCAGTCTGTTAAACTGTAATTGAAATAGCTTTTCACTATTCCTCATTTCTAAAAATAATTGTCAACTTCCCCCTTCCTATTCTCTTGACCTCAAACTGACGCCCTAATGTCATCCTTAAGCTTTGTCCTGTACACACCAAATGCTGAGCCATCAGAGCTTAACTGAAAGGCCGCCTTTTACTGGTTGCTTTTAGTTTTTATCATTTTTTTTTATCTCTTTTGGGGAAATTCCCCCAACACACACACACACACACACACACACACACACACACACACACACACACACGTTATATACATTATATGCAATTTAAGTCATTAACAAAGATGCATCTATGCAAATCTGCATATTCACATATATGCATATTTAAACCTGTTAGTTTCTAAAGGTGAAGTTCTTCAATGTCTTTATTCTACAGCTTAGTTTTATAAACATTTGGGATGCCATTTGTCTAGCAATCTGTTCCCCAATAATAAGCTAGCTGTTTTCACTGAATCTTGCTCAGCCTATATGACACTTCCAAGACTTTAGAGAAAGTTTGCTCCCTGCAATGTACTTATTCTGACTTTGTCTTAGCTTCAGGTTGATGTCTTGTGCTTACTTGAAACAAACTTCTTAATATACCTTTGCTTATTTAGTAAATTTTAGTATATATCACATCACCTGTGTATAGACAGATCATGTATACAAAACCTTCAGTCCCCGTAGTTATTCTGGCTATAGCCTTTGTTCTGTTCTCCTGCCCAAATACAAAGAATGGACTGAATCTAGGAATGTCATTTAGTATGACAGCAGCTTACATGGACTTTATGGTTCATAAAAGCCTAGCATTCAAAGGCCTTATAGCTGACAAGTGTATAGTTATTTGAGAATTATTTACCTGGCTATGATTGGTGCAGCATAGAACCTTCTTGGGTTGCAATTACTGGGACTAGGTATGGGTGTCCTTGTTGCTACCATGTAAGCAAACCTATGGTGTTTGAGAACTATTGGAAACTAATTGTCTTTTCTATGTTATAGCATTTATTCCTTTTTTTTATTCACACTACTCCCATCAGACCTCCCACTGCCTCCCAATGTATCTCTAATACTTCGCTATTATATTTTCATCTGACTTTCTCTTTCTTTATCTCATTCTACTTTTCTCTCTTCATTTTTCTTCTCCTCTTTCTCCCTCTCCTTTTATTTCACATATGAGAGAAACTTACACATCTTTCTGAATCTGACAAATCCATGTTCCTTTGTTTGTTTTGTCTGCAATATTCACAACCATCAAGACACAGAATCAACCTCCATGTCCATCAATAGATCTATGGCATATATGATAGTAAACCATTAAGAAGGGCATATTTTGCAAAGCATTGGATAAAACTGAAGATAATTATAATAAGAAATTATTTTTACAGAGTAGTTCATTTATTTGCTTAGAAACTTTGGAAAATGAAATACCTCTTTGATGATAAAATTTTTGTGGCACTTGAGCAAGAAACTAGCTAACCCTGTAATAATTTGGGGGAGATCATGAACTGCTTTGTAATTTTTTTCATATTTAAATTATAGAAGCAAAGCTATAAGACTTCATTCCATCAGTGCTCTAATTAAACCTGAATTTTTGTAAAGGAAAAATATATCAAACAGAACAGTTAGGGAACCTGAAGGAATAGCATCTAAAATTGGTTGCCTGCTCAGTGTGTGTGGAAAGGTTTCTCTGGGAGGCTTTTCTTTCAGATGCTCTTTGAATCATGCCTAACACTTAAATCTCTAAACATTGATATTCCCATTTTAATTTTAGCTGACACCAGAAGGAAATGGTAAAACAGCAGATGATTACCACAGTAATGTATTCCACATTTTCTAGCAGCTTTACAGATTCAAATAAAAAAATAATAATCTAAAAATGAAAAATGTACAACTAAAATTAAACTCGGGAAAATATTCTTAAATCAACAGGTTTTTTTTTTCTTCGTAAACTCCCAAATGGTGGAAAGTAAATTTCACAATGAAATGTAAACAGGACCTAATTTTAACACTGCTTATGTTTTGATGACTAACTTGAGGTTTTCTTTTTCTTTTTTTTTTT
>JADRCD010211054.1:0-26933 GCA_019843815.1 Montemys delectorum
GGGAGGAGAGGAGGGGGAGGAGGAAGAGGAGGAAGAAGAAGAGAAAGAAGCTGAAACTTAAGAGTTCGGGATGTGGCTTAGTGGGGTTGAGTGTTTGCCTAGCATGAGTGAGGTCCTGGGTTCAATCCCAAGGACTGGAAAACATACTAATAAAGTAATTGTATGGAATGACCTTTCTATATAGGACCAAATCCTAAAAGCCATCTTATAAAATCAATCAACTGATTGCAAAATTCAAACAACTACTATTTCTGTAATGAAGAACAAAAACCTGCCTTTGCCTGTCTGTGTAGAGAACACCCTGGTCTCAGGCTGAGAGAATCCTGAATGTTGGGAGTGCAGCAGGGGCCTGTAGCAAGGGCTAAGCAATGAAGAGACTCAGTCAGCACTGGGTAGACTCACTCTGGGTCCTTGCCTAGAGGAGGCAGGAAAATGACGCAGAGCCTGTGTGGTCCAGACAGTGGTGGGGAAACAGCCGTAGCCTGTAACATGTTAATAGCATGTGCTGCTCTGGGAGATTGCAGCGAGACTTGCTATCTAAGCAGTTGCATCCAGAACTTTCTGAGATGCCAAAACCTCTAACATTCAAGGGTTTTTAGAGGAGAATTTGCATAGAATAGAGCTGGATTTTCCCATAGATTTTAAGTAATATCTGTGTGATTTAATGGTATCTAATACAGTATGAATGCTATGGAAACTGTTGACAGGAAGTATTGTGTAGAAACTGATGACTGTGACTGGAGAGGGAGCTCAGTGCTTAAGACTGCTCTTCTGGGCTGGAGAGATGGCTCAGTGGTTAAGAGCACTTGCTACTCTTCCAAAGGTCCTGAGTTCAATTCCTGGAACCCGCGTGGCAGCTCACAACTGTGTGATGCCGTCTTCTGGTGGGCAGATGTACATGCAGAAAAGTACCTGTGTCTGTACAAATAAAGAAAGAAATCTTTAAAATATTGAATAAAAAAAAGACTGCTCTTCCAGAGTTCAATCTCCAGCAACTACACCGGTGAGACTTTCTATAATGGGATCCGATGCCCTCTTCTGTCTCGCAGATATACAGGGAGTTAGAGTACACATATGCATAATTAAATAAATCTAAAAAGAAACAATGACAAGAAAATCTGTACATATTCAGTAGAGGTGGATTTTTTTTCTGAATATTTTGAATCCACAGCTGGTTGACTGTAGGTATGGAGGGCCAGTTGAACTCTGACCAGAAGTTTGTAAAGACTAAATTTCCTGTTGTTCACTGGGTTTGAAGGCTGTGTGGCAGAGCCCTTTCTTTGGGTAAATTATGATCCCACCCTTCTCTTTCAGAGGGCTGCTCTTGCCTAAGGTAGCTGAAGACCGCGGTGTGCAAAGAACAGATGTTGGAAATCTGGGGAGCGGGATCTACTTCAGTGACTCACTCAGGTTAGTGGCTTCTGTCCCAACCCCCACCACAGAGGACTCCTTGCAAACTTCCCTCTCTTTAGTGAGGTGGTCTCTCACCCACTGAAAGCAGCCATTGCCACTGTGTACTGCATACATAACTCTTTTTATCTATTCATTTAGTGTGGGAGGAGACATGGGCATGCCACAGTGCATTTGTGGAGGTCAGATGGCAACTTGACTGAGTCAGGTCTTTCCTTCTACCAAGCAGAGCCCAGGGATCAAACTCAGGTCATCAGGCTTGGTAGCAGGCACCTATACTCACTGGGCCATCTTGCCAGCCCACCTATCTTTTACCCATTGCATCTTCTCCAGAGCCCCTCACCACCTCTCCTCTCAGACCCCACCCCACAGGGAAATCTTCTCATAGCACAGATAGGGACCTTAAGGCCACCAGAGGGCGCTAGCCTCAGACCATGCATCTACTATGGGTCACATGGGAGCAGGCCTTTGCTGTTTTGTTCTTTCTCCAAGACAGCGGTGGTCTGGTCATTGTTTTCTTGTTGCTGAGATAAAGCACCACAGCCAAGGCAGCTGATAGAAGGAGGAGTTTGTTTGGGGCTTATGGTTCGAGGGAGTTATAGTGTGAGATGATAGAGCTAAGGCATGACTTCCAGAGCATGAAGCCATGGGCTCACATCTCGAACTACAAGCACAGAATAGAGGACACTGAAAATGGCCTGAGGTTTGAAACTTCAAAACCAGCTCCCAGCACACACCTCCTCCAACAACTCCACTCCCTCCTGAGCCTCCATAAACAGTGCTGCCGACTGGGGGCCAAGTATTCAAATGCCCAAGACTGTGGGGGATATCTCATTCAAAGACCACACTAGCAGTGCCTACTGTTGCTGACACTTCTGTCTCTGTCTCTGTCTCTGTCTTTGTCTCTCTCTGTCTCTCTCTCTCCTCTGTGTGTGTGTGTGTGTGTGTGTGTGTGTGTGTGTGTGTCTCCTCTGTCTCTCTCTCTCTCTCTCCCTCCCTCCCTTCCCCCTCTCTGGTGTCGGGTGGGTGTCAGTCGCGCCACCAGGCCGGTGGGGAAATAAAGGGGTGGGAGGGTAATCCACTTCCCCCCAGAGCTCAGGTACTCTGCCCAGGCTGACCTGAGAGACTGCTTGTACTCTCTACACTGCCGGGTGGGCATCTGGCTATGGGAAGCCACTATCCCACTCCAAAGTGGGGACCCTGGGCCGAAGGGAGAAAGGGAGAGGGAGGGAAAGGGGGCGCCCGGTGGTTCCTGCACAAGCCTGAAGCATGAGTCTGAGTCCAGCCAGAATATTGGGAACCTGGGGCATTGTCTGGCCACAGACAGCTGCCTAATGACTTCGAGAGTAGCTTACTATTCCGTCCCTTGTAGATTTTTCTACTGGGTCTCCAGAGTAAGCCTCATTCAACCAGAACACAGACTGCCTTTCATGGTCCAACAAGTGGGCTTTGTCTTCTCAAGTTTTCTTGAGATAGAGTCTCACTGTGTAGCCCTGGCTGGCCTAGGACTTGCCATGTAGACCAGGCTGGCCTCAAACTCACTGAGATTTGTCTGCCTCTGCTTCCCTAAGGCTGGGATTAAAGGTGCACACCAGCCAGGCAGTGGCGGTGCAGGCCTTTAATCCCAGCACTTGGGAGGCAGAGGCAGGCGGATTTCTAAATTCAAGGCCAGCCTGGTCTACAGAGTGAGTTCCAAGACAGCCAGGGCTACACAGAGAAACCCTGTCTTGAAAAACCAAAAAGATAAAAAAATAAAAAAATAAAAAATAAACAAAGATGCACACCATACCCATTTCCTTGTTTGTTTGTTTTGTTTTGTTTTGTTTTTTAATTAATAGTGTAGGGGCCATCATGATGGCTCAGTCAGTAAAGGCTTTTACAGCACATGCCTGGTGACCAGAGTGACTCCACAAAATTGTCCTCTGACCTCCATAGTCATGAAAGTGTCTACCTACCACACACACTTGAACACACACAAACATGTACATGTGCGTGTGCACACGCACGTTAAATGCAAAGTAAATACCTTTAGATGGTACTGTGTTTTTCTAGCCACTGTTATGATTTTACCAAAACGGAAGCAGCTTTTGGCAGAGTGACATCAGTGAGGAAGGCTCAGTAGAGAAAGCTAATGCTTCCTGTCCTAGGCATGCAACAAATTTTATGTGCTTTTTCTCCGTTCAACAAAAGAAGTTCTGAGTAGACCAAGTTATAGTCAACTGAGGGGTGGTCTGGAGGAGATAGCTCTTGAAGTTTCAGCCCGGACTGAAGATGCTAAGCGCGAACAGGAAGGATGAGGTGTGTTTGCAAGTTACAGGGAAGTACCAGGAAAGGGGAGGAGCTTGTGACGAGATGGGTGAACTCGCTTCTGTTTCGTCTTGAAACAGGTAGCCAGGTGTGGTACCTCGCTGTTGTAACCTCAGCCCACGCCAGCTGAAGCAAGCAGATTACTGTGAACTTGAGATAAATCTGGGCCACACAGATTTCCAGGCCAGCCCAGGCACAGCAAGACCCTGTCTCAAACAACAGCAGGGGGCAGGAGAGATGGCTCCATGGTTAAGACAACAGGCTGCTCTCCCATAGGACCTGGGTTTGATTCCCGGTATTCACATGACAACTGTATCACAGTATCTGTAACTCCAGTTCCAGGGATCCAACGCCCTCTTCTGGCTTCTATGGGCACTAGTTGTATACATAATTCACAGGCATACTTGCAGGCAAAACATTCATTGCTGAAGGCCAACCCAGTTGGGGTCTCTCAACCCGGGAAGAATCAAGGTTCTGGTACTCTGGTGGGCAAGGAGTTGGCGAGTGACAAACAGACACAAACACAAGAGAGTGCTGAATCTGAGTGTAATTTCTCAAAGTAAGCATCAGGCTTTTATGGTCATTACAGAAGAAAAAGGGAAGTTAGGTAATATAATAGTCAAGGTACATCAAGGTCATCTGATGCATAATGATTCTATAGAAACATATATACATGAGAATTGCAGGAACTAGGCAGTGGTTACAACTGAAATAACGTTCAGCCTTATCTAACGTCAGCTTATTCTTAGAAGCCAGGTGTAAGTAGTTCTAATTCTAGTCTATTGTATAACCCACCACCTGCCAGCCCTTAGTAAACACCCTACTATGCTAATCTTCTGGGCTAGTGGAAGTATGCACCTGGAGTCCCATTCTTGCTAACCTTTCCATGAATAATACAATACTCTAGCTCCTTCCTAAGCCACAACCCATCTTCTTCCTAGACCATAGTAAATTCCTGTATATGGGAGTGACTCAGCTGTAATTCTAAGTATTTGTGGCAGACCTCCATTTACCAGATGAGCCCACCAGTTTTCTTCTATTATATAATGTAGTCTGCCATACGTAACTGTAATGAGAATTCTACATTTACTTTGTTGAACTTGCCCTGGGATTATTAACTCTTATCCAGTAAACTGCAATGCCCGATTTCTTTCACTATCTCTCTTTCAACACTGGAGGAAGTTTATCTGAATAAGTAACATTCTTTATAAAATTCCAAGCCCAGGGTCAGCTCAGCATTGATTAGGATTGATTGGAACACTGGTGGAGGCCAGGAAACAATGTCCAATCTAACTTGGCTATTTGCAAATCATTCCTTGGGGGCACCTCTATACTTATAATAGAACAACACTGAAAGAAAGCACGCAAAACCCTCCATCGACTATAGCAAGGACAAATCTGGACCATATCCGTGTTAGAGGACACCAAGGACCTCCAGGAGACCAGTTTCCTTGAAACTTTTTGCCTCAGGACTGCAGCCAAGCTTTTGGACACGTCATGCAGACTCCACTGGAGTGGGTGTGGCAATTCATACAAATAAAAAAATAAATATTTTCAAAGATTTTTAAAAAACAACAGGATAGGGCTATACTTTAATTGGTAGGACACTTGGCTAACATATGAGGCCTTATGTCCATCTCCAGCACCACATAAACCCAGTGTGATAGCTATGAGACCCTGACTTGGAGAGGAAGAAAAGTGGGTGGGGGCCCTCAGGCATGGTAGCATGCTCCTATAATCCTCACGATAGGGAGATGGAGAGTATTCAGAGGTCATGGTCAGCCCCAGCTCTGTAGTTAAGACCCTGTCTTTGAAAAAAAATTAAAATTAAAAAGAAGAAGAGGAGGAGGAAGAGAGAAGGAGAAGAAGAAAGAGAAAGGAAAGCTGCGGTTCCTAGTCTTTGATCCAGTTGTCATGAAGTGCTGGCTCCCACGTGGCTTGAGAGAGGCTATGGAGATAGGAGTCTCCTTTCCTTTGGCCAGCACTTACTTGCTTAGCATTTACTCGTTTTCATGAGCTTCAGTGCAGTAAATTCAGTACAGCTTTCTTAACTAACAAAATGGTTTCTCTTTAAGTGGGGGTTCTGGGGGGGAGGATTCTAGGAGCCAGAAGGGTCAAGAACTCCAGAAAAGTATAGCCCACAGAACTAAGCAGGCTGAAACGACAATCGTGGAGCCTGCATGGGTCTGTGCTAGGTCCTCTGCACACATGCTGCTGTTGTTTAGCTTGGGTGTTTGTGGGTCTCCTAACAGTGGGTGTGGGGCTCTCCGACTCCTCTGCCTGCCCCTGGGACCCCTTTCCTCCTACTGGGTTGCCTCGTCCAGACCTAGTATGAGGGAATGTGCCTGGTCTTGTTGTAACTTGTTATGCCATGTTCTGTTGATATCCCGGGGAGGCCTGCTCTTTTTTAGAAGGGAAACAGGAAGGGTGATCTGGGAAAGGAGGGGAAGTTGTGGGCAGAGACTGGGAGGAGAGAAGGAGGGAGGGAAAACTGAGGTTGGGATATAATCTATGCAAGAAAAAACTGCCTGCAGCTTTGATTTTCCACAATCTCACACATCTCTGATCTGCTTTTTAAAATCAGACTGTAAAATACACTAGCAATTTTAATGTAAAATGTTTTCCTTTTTATTCAATACTCTTGCATTCCTTGCAGCACAATATAGGTATTTTTAGTAGCTAATGGAGAACAAAGTACTCTGAGTGCTGCCTATCATAAAGAAGGGCACTATACGCATTTTTACCTAATTGTTTGTTTTTATACTTTTTGAGAGAGGGTCTCACTATCTAGCTCAGACTAGCTGGGAACTCATTATGTATCCTAGGCTAGCCTGGAACTTGCAGTGATCCTCCTGCTTCAGCCTTCTAAGAGCTAGAGTTACGGGTGTGTGTCTGTAACTGAATATTTTAAATAAATAAGTACATAATGAAACAATTCCTCCTCCTTTTCTCTTCTCTCCTTCATCCCCTCCTTCTCATCCTCTCTTCTTCAATAGGGTTTTACTGTGTAGCCAAGGCTGGCCTTGAACTCATGATCCTTCTGCCTCACTTTCCCAAGTGTTGGGTTATATAGGTGCTCATCTACCCAACCTCTCACCATGAAGTTCTAACTTGTATCTTTGGAGTTCCTTTGGTTCCTGCCTAGAAAATCCTTCGACAATGCAAGCTGAGCATTGGCTGAAGTACTAGAAAGTTTCTTTTCAGATTTGGGATTATATGTGTAAACATAAAGAGATAACTTTGGGAACACACAAATCCAAATGTGAAATTCATTTATGTCTCCTCCACACCTGCTAAATGTCGCCTGTTAGTGACTTTACACAATGTTTAGTGTCATACCCCGGGCAGCTGCCATCTCCATCTGTGCTGTCACACTGATCAATGTGCCAAGTTTTCAGTTTGGGCCATTTCAGATTTTGATTCACAGTTTTGGGTTAGAGATGCCCAACTATGTTTCTTATTTATACAATGAAGTGAGGCTGGCCGGTACCCATTATGACTTGTGCTTACTTCCTTCTTCATGCAGTACAAGCATTAAGTATGCACATCCAGGAGCGACAGATGGCTCGAGACTCCTGGTTGTCTGCGATGTTGCCCTGGGAAAATGTGTGGACTTATTCAAGAAGGACTTTTCTTTAACTGAGGCGCCACCGGGATATGACAGTGTGCATGGAGTTTCAGAAACAGCCTCTGTCCCCACAGACTTTCAGGTATTTTATTTGGAGAGACACGCAGACCCAGGGTTATGGGTCAGTGGTCAAGCCCTCCCCTAGCACTTTAAAAAAAAATCAAACAGTAAACAAGCAAGAAAAAAGCCAAAACAGGCAAAACAGGACCAAGTGTGCCAAGACCAGCCCCAGAGGCTTGCTCCCACTGTCATTAAATATGTTTTCATGGAAGGTATGCCATCATCTTTGCTAAATTAAGTTATTATAAAGCATACTCATATAGAATATGCTTCTCCGGGAGCTTTTGGCCAATCTTCACTTCACTTGTTATCTCTTGTCAATTCTCATTTGCTCTAGGATGATGAATTTGTCGTATATAAAACCAATCAAGTTAAAATGAAATACATTGTAAAATTTTGCATTCCTGGAGATCAAATAAAGAAATTCCATCCTCATGAAGATTCTGACTTAGAGGAGCATAGAGCTGAGCTTTCAAATGTTCCAGAGGTTGAAGGTAAGGCAGCTTCTTTTCTTATTTCTTTTTTTTTTTTTCTTTTTTTCTTCTTGAGACAAGTTTTCTCTGTGTAGCCCCAGCTGTTCCTGAAAGTGACCATGTGGACCAGGCTGGCCTTGAACTCACAGAGATCTGCCTGATTCTGCCTCCCAAGTGCTAGGATTAAAGGTGTGTGCCACTGACTGGCTAGACAAGTTTCTCGAGTGCTGTTTTATGGGATGATGTAAAACTGAAATTTATTTTTTCAAAAGCATTTACATTCATGTTTGGTAACAGCATCTATGACTTCCTATTTCATTTTTCTTTTATCCTGAACATATAAAAACCAATATGCTTAAGAAAGATACATGATCTCCAAATCCTGTGCTTTGTCACCAGCATGCCTAAGGTGACAGGTGACTTGTTCTTTAGGATGGCTTAATAACACAATTCATTTTGGGAGTTTCTATTTTTTGTTGCTATAGCAAAATATGAGGAATGTAACAAAGAAGAAAAATGTTTGTAATATTTACGTGTGTGTATGTGTGTGTGTGTGTGTGTGTGTGTGTGTGTGCATGTGTGTGGAGGTCAGAGAACAACATGCAAGAATTTCTGTCTTTTCACCTGTGGGCCCTGGGGATTAGAAGATAGGTCTTTAATCTTGGTGGCAAGTGCTATCACCAACTGAGCCATCTTGCTAGCTTGAAAAAAACGTTTGTAAAGTGTATGTGATCCAAGCACTTGGGAGGCCACAGCCGCACGATCTCGAGTTCTAGACTATCTCAGAACAAACGAAACAGAGAAAAGATCTTGTCTGGCTTATAATTTCAGAGGTTTGGGGGCGGGGCCTGATTCTGCCTTCAGTTTGGTTCTAATATGGACCACAAGGTAGATGGTATCACAACAGAACCATGGGCTAGAAGGGGAGATCACTTATGAGACAGTCAGGCAGAGCACAAGCACACTCCCATAGGTCCCACTTTGTAGCTGTCCTCTGAGAGGCTCCACCCAGCAGCTGACTGAGATAGATGCAGAGATCCACAGCCAAACATCGGATGAAGGTAGGGGGCTCAGGAATGGAGGGCCCTGAAGGGGATAGGAACTCCACTAAAAGACAAACAGAGTGAGCTAACCTGGACCCTTGGGGCTCTCAGAGACTGAACCACCAACCAAAGAGCATACACGGGCTGGAACTAGTGGCCCCAACCCCCACACATATGTAGCAGATATGCAGCTTAGTCTTCATGTGGGTCCTGGATCCCAAACAACTGGAGTTGCCTGTCTGTAGAATATGTTCCCCTATCTGGGCTGCCTTGTCAATGAGAAAGGATTCGCCTAGCCCTGCAGAGACTTGATGTCCTGGGGCAGGGGGGAGATACCCAGAGGGGCCTCTACCCTCTCAGAGAAGAAAGGGAAGGGAGAAGAAGAGAGGGACTGTGGGTTGGGGACCGGGAGAGGGGGGCAGTGATGGAGATGTAAAGTGAATAAATTAATTAATTAGTGGGAAGGTTCCATCCACCCTTCAACATCACCATCCTGGTGACTAAGCTTCCAACACATGAACCTTTGGCACCCATGGAACTAGGTCAGAGTTCAGTAGTACTACTGTAAAGGCAGGTGGAATAGGCGCAAGGCATAGCTGCAGTCAGGAAGCTTGTGTGTGACTCTAACTACTGCTCAGCAGATGATGTTATCTTGGAAACTGGGACTGAGTGAGAAAAGAGAAAGGGTCCCACAAACTCTAACACATACTCACATCAAGTAGCAGAAATAAGCTTCCTAGCAGACCATGGCCCCAGCTCTTATAATATCACCTAATAATACAATAACATATCAGAGGGCAGCCATGATGACACATGCTTATAATCCCAGTGCTTTGGGGCCTAGGGAAGACACTTTCGATAAATTTGAGCCTGCTGGGGCTACATAGCAAGATTCCCTGACAATGTACTTCCCCCCAAAGCTAGCACTTTTCTTGATGCCCAGTTTTGTTTTGGTGTGTTCCTATTGTGATGCTGGGGACCGTTCCAGGTTCTGGCACCTGCTGAGTAAGTACTCCACCACCACGGAGCTACAGCCACAGTACTCTTTTATTTTTATTTATTTTTTTTCCTGTGTTGAGAATTGAGCAAAAAGCCTCACACATAGCTAGGCAAGTGCTCTGTTACTGAGTTACAGCCCAGCCCTTTTTTTTAAATTTTGACACAACTTTTCTCATGTTGCCCAGGCTGCCCTTGCAGTCACTGTGTAATCCTACCCAGCTTTGAACTTTCATTTCTCCTCCCTCAGGCTCACCAACATCCTAGATAACAAGTCTATGCTGTTTTAATTAGGGTTCCTACTGCTGTGATGAAACACTGTGACCAAAGCAACATGGGGACAAAAGGGTTTATTTCACCCACACTCCCTCATCAGAAGCAGTGAAGGCAGGAGCTCACACAGGGCAGGAGCTCACACAGGGCAGGAGCCTAGAGACAGGAGCTGACATGGAGGGGTGCTGCTTCCTGACTTGCTCCTCATGCCTTGCTCAGCCTGCTTTCTTATAGAACCCAGGACATATGTTGAATTATTCCCTGCAAGTATTTTCTAAGAATTTTTTGTGACTATACTCATTAGGGACATGCGTTTACAATTTTCTTTGTTGTTGATGATACAGTTCATAAGAAGAATTTGGTAGTCGTTTCCCTTCCCTATTTTATAAAATAGTTTGAGAGGCATTGCTATTTGTTTCTCTTTGAAGGGCTGGTAAATTCAGCAATGGATACAACAAGGCCTGAGCTTTTTTAGTTATGAGATTTTTTTTTAAAATTACTTTATCATTCTTTACTTCTTTTAGAGATCTGCTTAAATTATTTATCTAATCTTGGTTTGAATTTGGAAAATCAGGGGCTGGAGAGATGGTTCAGTGGTTAAGAGCACCAGCTATTCTTCCAGAGGACCCAGGTTCTATTCTAAGTACCCACATAGCAGCTCACAACTACCTGTAACTCTAGTCTAGAGGATTCAAAACTCTTTCTGGCCTCTGGCCACCAGGAACACAAATGGACAGGCACAGACACACAAACAGACAAAATATTCATACACATAAGATAAAATTTTCTTAAAAATTTGGTAGATTATATACATCTAGAAATTCACCCATTTCTTTTAGTTTTTTTTTTTTTTCAAATTTAGTGGCATGTATTTTTAAGGTATATCCCAGTGACTCTGAATTCTGTTAGTGGACTCATAATGGCTCTCTTCATCACTAATTTTATTAATTTGAATGTTTCTATCTTTCTTCTGGTTAGTTTGCCTACCTTAACAAATATAGGAAAAATGAAAAGATTCCTTGTTTCCTACCTTATCACAGTGGGAGAGAACTGTATGTCAGAGGGCTGGATAGAAGCCTGAGTCCTTACGAGCCCTAGCAACTCCTCCTGAGGATCTGGGTTCGATTCCCAGCATCTACATGGCAGCTCACAGCCATCTGTAACTCCAGTTTCAGAGGATCCTACACCCTCTTCTGGCTTCTGTGGGCTTCGGGCACATACTTGGTACATAGACATAAATGCAGGCAAAAAATACATATGAAATAAAAATTTTTAAATAATTTAAAAATGGAAACAACACAAAGAATCAATGAAACAAAGAGTTGGTTCTTTGAAAAGAAGTAAGATCCAGGTACTATTTTGATCTCTAACACAAATAAATAAATAAATAAATAAATAAATAAATAAATAAAAAGCTATTGTATGTGCACACATGTGTAGGTCAGAAGACAGCCTGAAACAAGTAGTTCTTTCCTTCCCATGTGGGAACTAGGGATCAGATTCAAGTTATAGGCTTGAGAGCAAGAGCCTTTATTCACCAAGATATCTCACTAGCCCCTCCCAAAATATTTTTTAATGAAATAAAAAAGTAGAAATAGCTGGGCAGTGGTGCTGCATGCCTTTAATCCCAGCATTCAGGAGGCAGAGGCAGGCGGATTTCTGAGTTCGAGGCCAGCCTGGTCTACGGAGTGAGTTCCAGGACAGCCAGGGCTATACAGAGAAACCGTCTCAAAACAAAAAAAAAAAAATAAAATAAAATGAAATGAAAAAAATTTAAAAAGTAGAAATGATTTTGAGAATGCTTTTCCTCATTGAGTTTATGTTTCATAATTGGGTATTAAAAATTACAGTGGGTCTGAATGTGGCTCAGTTGGTAGAGCTCTAGCTTCGTATGCATGAGGTCCTGGATTCAATCCTCAACTGCCTCAAAAGCAAAAAGACAAAACAAAAACCAAATTATAAAACAACAGCTAGATGTGGTCTCACATAGCTCTAATCCCAGCTCTTGCGCTGCTGAGACAGGCAGCTTTCCGTTTGAGAGTAGACCAGGCAAGCTACACAGAGAGATCTCATCTTAAGCAAAAAACTCATTGAATACTATGTGTATAATATTATTTTTCCATCTTTGTTGAAATATAATGTCTAAATAATAGAGCAAGTAGCAGGGCTGCCGACAATGAGGACAGAGCCATGGTTGTTCTAAAGCTGGTGTCATGTTTGTAACTTGCAGATTTCCAGTTACCAGACATCAAGCCCCTCACAAACGTTAAAGCCGGCCTTCAAGATGAAGCTGCGAATTCTGTCCCTCTTGACAGTGTTCACATCAAGGGAAGAATAATAGACTTTGTAGCCCAGGTAGATACTTTTTTGTGGTTTTATGATACAAAATTAAAAGAATATAAGTCATACATAAGAATTTGGTTACAGGGCTGGTGAGATGGCTCATCAGGTAAGAGCGTTGACTGCTCTTCAGAAGGTCCTGAATTCAAATCCCAGCAACCACATGGCAGCTCACAACCACCTGTAATGGGATTTGACGCCCTCTTCTGGTGTGTCTGATGATAACTACAGATGTAATAATAAAATTAAAAAAAAAAAAAAGAATTTGGTTACAGTCATATTATCTAAATGAAATACATATGTCACTTGCTTAAGGAATAAATGGCAGGGAAATTTTTTAAATTAAATACTTAATAAAAACATATGTTATTTTCCCCAAATATTCTATCTGTAGCAGGTTGGCTCCATCATGGGACTAGCAGACACAGACACAGGAGACCAATTATATATTTTTCTAAAATCTACTCATTAAATTCATTTCTCACTTCCATTTTTAGCTTATCATGGATTTATTGAGACATGGCCCCATCATAGGGCCAGGAATGTCTGTATTCCAGAAGTTCCCAACCACCGGGTTTGTTGACTCCTATCTAGTGAGGCACATACAGCCACCTAAACCTGCAGCTGGTGCACTGGGTCCCGTGACATGAATGGTCCGCTGTAGTCATAGAAAACATGGACCTCAGAAACCAGGCTTGTGAATGTGCCAGACATGTTGGAAATGTAGGGGATTTAAACTGTTATCAGTGGTTCACACGTGTAAACCCAACACGTGGGAGATGAAGGAAGGCAGGAGAATCCAGAGTTCAAGGTCAGCTTCCATACAGGTTCTTGTGGCCGCCTCAAAAAAGCAAAACAAAACAGAGCAAACATGTTAGGATTCTGAAGTATGTACAGTTCTTTTCATTAGTTGTTCTTGTAAATGTCCCGTGTCATTTTGTCAATTATATGAGTTTTCTTCCCTCCTCTTTCAGGTCATTGTTTTTCAGACATACACAAATCAAAGCCACGTGCCTATTGAGGCAAAATATATCTTCCCATTGGATGACAAGGCCGCCGTGTGTGGCTTCGAGGCATTCATCAATGGGAAGCACATCGTGGGAGAGGTGAGGGGGGAAGGGTGAGGCATCCTCATCCACCCAAACTACCATTACCCGAGTACACGGCTGGCCTCCCGAGGACTGACAGGGCCTCCCTAGCCAGCTCTCCCTGATGCACAGACCTCCTCAGACCTCACACAGACGGTCTCCATCGATGGGTCCCTCCACAGTCTTCTCCATTTTTGACCAAAGTCTTTGTTTAGGCAATTTAAACATAGAAAGTTATTTCCTTTTGTCTTTCTTTTCACAGATTTTTGTTGTGTTTTTATTTGTGTGCACATGCATGCATGCTTGTAAGTCACGGCCTGTGTGTGAAGGTCAGAGGACAACTTTAGGAGTCAGTTCTCTCCTGGGATCAAATTGACACCATTAGGCTTGATGGCACATGCCTTTAGCCGCTGAGCCATCTCACTGGCTACAAAGGAAGTTATTTCAATGTCCAAAGTTTAAGAGACAGAGGGGTGCACAGTGACAAAGACCTGCCATACTAGCACTCAGGAGGCTACAGCAAGGGTCTAAAGTTAGTAGTGCTGTATAGTGAACTATAGCCAGCCGGGCCACATGGTTGAAAACAGGCACAGTTGAAAGTTTATGAAGCATGCATATGTGTTACATTTATATAACATACATACATATATACATACATACATACATACATACATACGTATAGTTTTTTAAGATCAGGGTTCATTGTGTGGCCCAGGCTGACCTCACACTCACTCTGGAGCCCTGGTTAACTTTGAACTTGCAACAGTCCAGCCCCAGCCTCTGATTGTTGGGATTAGAAACATGCAGTACCACATCCAGCTTCATAGCTCTTATATAAGTTTGCAAAATGAATCCTGCCTCACTGAAGTAAATTCTCTCAAAAAAAAAAAAAACCATAAAACAAACAAACAAAAAACTCTACCCAAAAAAAGTAATAGAAGCTAAATGTGAAGTAAGAATTATATAGAGCTCTCACTTAACATCCACAGGCCCGACTCGACCCGACAGACTAGCCTGCAGTTACAGCTATAACCCATGACTTAGTAATTTTAAAATAGTCTCTGGAGATGGAGAGTGGTCCAGCGGTCAAAGCATTTGCTGCTCTTGCAGAGGACCCTGGTTCAGTTCTCAGCACCCACACAGAGGCTCACAACTGTCCATAACTCCAATCCAGGAGATCCAACTCCTTCTTCTGGCTAGATAGACATATATGCAGGCAAACTACTCAGTCATGTAAAATAGAAGTTAATATTTTAAAAGAAATTATAGTTTAAGAAATTGGATTGGTAAAGAGTAATAAGAAGCTGACGTGATAGTGTACAACTTTAATCTTAGCACTCAGGAGGCAGGAGCAGGCAGATCTCTGTGAGTTCAAGGCCAGCCTGTTGTTGTACACAGTGAGTTCCAGCTCTACCAAGGCTACTCTGTCTCAACAACAACAACAGCAAGAAGAATTACTACTTTAAAAATAATAAATGAAATAAACATTTTGTTGTGTCTGATATAAAGTTCCAAACTTTTCATTTTCAACTGCTGACTAGAGTCTGGTCCTAGCATAAAGAGGAGTGTCTCTGGTTGGTCTTTTCTAGTCTTATTTGGCAGGACACTTTGGTGATCCATTTATGTAAATTTTTGCTCATCTAGACTTAGTTTCCTGGCTTTTTCTAGACTTTAATAAATACTGGTGTCATTTCCCTTATTAAAGGCTGAACTCACTCTTCCTATAATGAGCATTTTAAAAATCTTTCCCAAAGTTGGGCATGGCACTTCATACCTGCCATCTCAGCAGAGGCAGAAGGACTGTTGCAAGCTCAAGGCCGGTCTGGGGTACATGGTGAGTTCTAGACCAGTCTAGGACAGAGTAAGACCTTGCCTTAAAAAATCAAAACCAAGAGCTGGAGAGATGGCTCAATGGTTAAGAGCACTGACTGCTTATCCAAAGGTCCTGAGTTCAATTCCCAGCAACCACATGGTGGCTCACAACCATCTGTAATAGGATCCGATGCCCTCTTCTGGTGTGTGTGAAGATAGCTATAGTGTGTTCATATACATAAAATAAATCAATCTTTAAAAAAAAATCAAAACCAACATAATCATCATGATGATTGTCTTTTTCAGATAAAGGAGAAGGAAGAGGCCCGGCAGAAATACCAAGAGGCTGTCAGCCACGGTCATGGTGCTTACTTGATGGACCAGGACGCTCCGGTACAGCTTGTCACTCATCCTGTAGCCCATGCATTATGGGAAATGATTTGCACCATAATAGAAGCCACAACCATTTACAGTACTCTGGAATTACAGGTTTCTTGTAAATGTCACACGTGGCAGCATACACCATAATCTCAGCACTTGAGATGCAGAGGCAGGAGAATTGCTGCAAGTTCAAGGCCCACCTGTTGTTCTACACAGTGAGCTCTAGGCTGTCAGAGCTTCCTAGCAAGACCTTGTCTCAAACACACGAATGAAAACCCCTTAGGAGTACAGGAGGCCAAGTCAGCTATACCCATGTGCTTCGTCTGCAGGAGGAAATGAAGTTGTGTTGTATGAAGCAGGAAGAGCTGGTACTGCCACCAGGCACTAGGCTGCAGAACTGATAAGAGAATACATACATTGCACGTGCACAGTCTTCACTGTAAAGTGTAATATAGTTGTATTTTTCCCAGAACTAATCTCACCTATCAATATGTCCACCTTTCACCAAGTTGTAACACAGAAGGCATCCCTGTAAGGTCTTTTAGAAATCTGGTGTTTGGTTGAAGGAAGAACACGCTAAAGGTTAATGCAGATCTAAGGGATAACTTGCTTTAATTGTTTACATTTAGTTAGTGTGTGTGTGTGTGTGTGTGTGTGTGTGCTCGCACACTACAGTATGCATGTAGAAGTCAAAGCACAACTTTCTAGTGTTGGTTCTCTCCTTCTGGTTATGGGTCTAGGAAACTGAACTCAGGCTGTCAACCTGGTGGCTTGTGACTTTACCTGCTGAGCCATCTCATTGGCCCATTCCAGGGCTCCTATCCATACACTTAAAGGATTGGCATTATGAATTCTTTAATAATTGCCCTTTCATTGTTTTGGTTCTTTTCTACAGATAGATGTATTTAATATCAGAGGCAACCATTTAAGGCTGGTGAGATGGCCTAGCAAGTCAAAGTGCTTGCCGAGTAAGCTTGACACCCTGAGTTGTATTCTCAGAACCCATGTAAAGGTAGCATGAGAAAATGGATTTCACAAAGTTGTCTCTGGCCTCCACATGCATACGTAGAAGGCAATACTCATACTCACATACATATCCATGCCATAGCACACACATGCCCACCCTCAGACACACATACACCTCCCTCACACTCATGCTTCATGCACACACACTCAGTAGGTTAAAGGCAAACAGAATAATAGCTTAACACATAAGCCTAAGTTAATCATTGTCTACTCTTCTAATCCAAATGTATTAAATTTTCATCATAGGGGTTGAATGGCCAGTGTAGTTGGAGATGTTGAGATGAGCTCTGTATATAGCAGGAAAGAGGTAGATCTAGATATCCTAGATATATCTAGAACTGAGCGCATAATGTTACAGAATTAACATGCCTTCCCATTGAGAAATCAGTGCATCATTAGAGATAAGTAAGGAAGAACTCTTCAATAATAGTGCACAACTGGTTCTGGCTAATGCACAAAAGGGGGCCAGCCCTAAACAGAAGCCCGCACTAGCTCATGTAGTTTCACAGAGACAGAAATTCCAAGGTTTGGTTGTTAAGACAAATAGGGAGGTTTGCAACATAAAATACTGTCTTCAGGCTGCTTCTTCCAGACAGCTACTAACCAGGGTTGTCCTGTTTGCCTGGCAGAATTAGGCACTTCCTAATAATCAGAGGGGTACTGATCTAGCTAAGTTCTACTTTGTGGGACTTCATATTTCCTGAACCATCTTAGTAGATGCTTTATGAGTCAATCTGTTAGTCTCCGGTTCTCCTGTATCAGTAGCTCAGGCAGCAGAGTGCTGGCATGAAGCCCTGAGCTCTACTTAGCACCAGACAAACCAGGCGTGGATTTCAGCACTAATGAAGTGAAAGCAGGGGGATGAGAAGTTCAAGGTCATCCTTGGCTGTATAGTGAGAGTGAGGCAAATCTAGGATCTATGAGACTCTATCTGAAAGGAGGGAAGGAAAGAAAGGAGAGGAAGAAGGGAAAGGGGAAGGAATGAAAGATGTAATTTCTCTTATTTTTCTGTCTTAGCTGTTCACTAGATTGCCAGCTTCTACAAAAATTATCAATATTCCATTCAAAGAATAAGTACTTTTAAACATACTATTTTAAATATAAAGGGTTTTAATGAGTAGAGTAAGCATAGTACAAGCTTAGAGAGTGTGGCTTGCTGCAGCCACTGGAGAGCTAGTGCCAACTGCCATTAAGACCAGAGAAGCCACAGGTCCTTCCAGAAAGGGTTGCATGGAGATGCCCGTGTGTCACAGTGTTTGCATCTACAGTGTGGGGTCCCTCAAGCAACTTTCTCAATGGCCATCCTCTTCTGTGCCTTGTACAGATGTCACCCTGTCCCCATTACTAGTGAATTGTTCCAGCGTTTCCCTTTACATTAGTGATGGTATATCACCATTTTCTGGGGGAAAACTTAGCTAATTGTCATTGATCAATTTAGTAATGCAAGGAATTAACTAGCAGAGAGAGGATATGCTTTTGAGCAGCTGTTTTTTATTTCAGGATGTTTTCACTGTAAGTGTTGGAAACTTACCCCCTCGTGCTAAAGTTCTTATCAAAATCACTTACATCACGGAACTGAGCATCCAAAGTCCTGTGGCCATCTTCTTCATCCCTGCCACTGTAGCGCCCTGGCAACAGGACAAGGCATTGAATGAGAACCTTCAGGTGGGTATGTTTAATATGAGATTTGATGGAAGCCAGGTGGCGCATACCTTTAGTCCCAGCACTTGGCAGGATGAGGTGGGCAGATCTCTGTGAGTTCAAGGCCAGCCTGGACTACATAGTGAGTTCCAGGACAGCCAGGGCACCATAGTAAGACTCTGTCCCAAAAAGCCAAAAATAAAATAAAGGGGAGGGTGCTGAAGAGATGGCTTAGTGGTTGAGAGCACTTGTTGTTCTTGCAGAGGACCAGCACCCTCTAACTCCAACTCCAGAAGATTCAGTGCCCACTTCTGACCTGCTCAGGGACTGCATACATGCATGCATGCAAAACATCTGTACACAAAAAATTAAAAAAAATCTTCAAAGAAATCTTTATGGTAATTGTCCCTGACATCAGTTGAATTTTAGAAGTTAATATCATCTCCTGGCCCCACGCTGTATGTCTCACTGCTTGGAAATGAGACTTGATGTTGTCTGCTGTGCCTGACTGAGATCACCTTAGTATCCTAAAGCTCAGTGGGAATTCTATTATTCACATACACTTTTCTTCTTACAGGATACAGTAGAGACGGTTTGTATAAAGGAAATTGGAGCAGAGCAAAGGTTAGTACCTAAAATATAAATCCTGTGGATTAACTCCTCCAGTGGGCCTTGGCTTTATAGCTTAACTTCTCATTTGCAGTTGTTAGAGATGCTGGGGTATAGTCAGGTGCTAGAGTGCTTACTTGTATGCATGGAGCTCTGGCTTCAATTCTCAGGGCTGCAAAAAAGGAAGATTTTTTTGGAACAACTGCAAGTAGACCTTGTACTAATGCAGCGGCCTCTTCTTTGCCCGTAGCTTCTCCCTGGCTATGTCCATTGAAATGCCGTACATGATTGAATTCATTTCCAGTGACACACATGAGCTGAGACAAAAGGTCAGTCAATCCTTTGCCTTCCAAAGAGCTCTTAGCTTCCCATTGATTTTATTGTATCAAAAATATATGCACATGGTATAAAGGTGAACTAATGTGTGATACCACACCAGCTTCAACAAGCAGCAGTCAGTGCCCTTTGCTTCTCCACAGATCAGAGTCCTTGTGTCACTTTGGACATTTGAGCTGTTTCTCTGCTGTTGCCCCAGGGTTTTAAATAATCATTTTTACCATTTTGTCTTGATTCATCTGCTCCAGATAGGGATGGGTGTAGCTCAGTTGTGTAGTGTTTGCCCAGCATGTCTGAAGTCCTGGCTTTAATCTTCATTATTGGGGGAGGAAGAGATTGCCTTTTGGTATCCTGTTTTGATAGGAGTATGTAAACAGTGTTTAATTAAGCCAATGGAAAGACTTATTTTTATTTTCATGGTATGAGTATTTGCCTGCATGCATGTATGTGCACCACCTGTGTGCCTGGTGCCCACTCTGACCCAAAGACAGCATTGAATCCCCTGGAACTAGATTTACAGAGAGCTATTAGCCTCTATGTGGGTGCTAGAAACCAAACCAGGCTCTCTGCAAGAGTGGTCACTGCTCTTAACAACTGAGCCATCTCTCCAACACTGAGGCTTTAATTTTTAACCTCTATATAGTATTTACTTTAAAAAATTAGGGTGTCATTGCTGTGAAGAGACATCATGATCAAGACAAATCAAGGGACAGCATTTAACTGGGGCTGGCTTACAGGTTCAGAGGTTCAGTCCATTATCATCAAGGCAAGAGCATGGCAGCATCTTGGCAGGCATGGTGCTAGAGGAGCTGAGAGTTCTACATCTTGTTCTGAAGACAAACAGAAGACTATTTTGTAAGCAGCTAGGAAAAGGATCTCAAAGCCCATCCATACAGTGACACACTTCCTCCAACAATGCCATGCCTAATAGTGCCACTCCCTGGGCCAAGCACATTCAAACCACCACAGCTGGGATAGATAGAGCTTGAACTTGATATGTATCCAAGGCTAACCTTGAACTCCTGAGCCTCTTGCCTCAGCTTCCCAATACTGGAATTTTGTGCCCCTTTGGTGGGCAGTGGTGGTGCACGACATTAATCCCAACACTCTGAGTTCCAGGCAGGCGTGGATCTCTGAGATCAAGGTCTACAGAGTTTGTTCCAGGACAGCCAGAGCTATGTAGAGACCTTGCCTGGAAGAAAAAGAAAAAAGAAAAGTGTTGTGTTCCTCCTGGCTTGAAACATGTTTAATATTTTGTCCTGTTTCCTATGTCCTGTTTCATGAGTTTCTCTCCCCACACTGGCTTTTTCTCTTTGTTAATTGTCTCCATAGCTCATTTTATAGGTTTCCCCCCAAATGTCAGAAGTATGGGTGAATCTTTGTATTCATCCTTCAGATTAAGATGCAAGAATATGGTCAGTTGGAACCAGGGCGTTTGCAGAAGATGAATGAGTGTTTAGACGTTGACTGACCTTTCTCTCCCCAAATGAAGCAACCCTGTACTCTAGGCTTCGTCACCCTAGAGCTTTCAAGTCTGGGCTCTATCTGGATGAATTCTCTTCAGTAACAAAGTGTAGTTTCAAGTGTGTTCTTCTTCCCCGTTAAGATGAAGCATTCTGGGGCTGGAGAGATGGCTCAGAGGTTAAGAGCACTGACTGCTCTTCCAGAGGTCCTGAGTTCAAATCCCAGCAACCACATGGGGGTTCACAACCATCTGTAATGGGATCCGATGCACACTTCTGGTGTGTCTGAAGACAGATACAGTGTGCTCATATATATTCATAAAATAAATAAATCTTTAAAAAAAAAAAAAAAAAGATGAAGCATTCTGGCCAGGCAGTGGTGCCACACACCTTTATTCCCAGCGCTTGGGAGGCAGAGGCAGGTGGGTTTCTGAGTTCGAGGACAGCCTGGTCTACAGAGTGAGTTCTAGGACAGCCATGGCTAGGCAGAAAAACCCTGACTCAGAAAAGAAAAAAAAAAAAAAAAAAAAAAAGACGAAGCATTCTGGAAGGGCAGGGTCTGCAGGATCCCAGTCCAGCTGTGAGTGAGGTGGGGGTGGGGATTTTAGCATTGTAGCTCTTTTAGGCAGTACGCAATGAAACAACTCTCTTAGACAATCTTCAGTGAAACAGCTTATGTGCATACACTTTATTTGGGGTGAACAAAGGCTGTATATGAACCTTGGAGCATGGGATGAAGTTTTCAGGGTGAATGTGAGTCATTGGCTGGAGTTTAAAGCACTGGGAATGGCTGGTTTGCCTAGAGAGGCATTCCAGGAATCCCAGGATCTGTTCACTTACCCGAGTTTTCTCCTAATTTGTGCCCCCAGGCTGTGAGCCTTTCTTCCTTGGCTCTTCAGAGCTAATGAGCACACTGCTGGTGTCTGTCTCACTTGGGTAGCAGTCATTTGGCTGAGTCACTTACGACTTCACAGTTAGTCATCCTCCTAAGACATATTAATAGTTTTCTGTGTTGCTGCTCCCGTCTGCTTGTGGCCTCACATAGATTTTCTTTCATCGTGAGATCTTCATTTTCCTTGGGTGTGGAAGCCAGTGCATGGGCTTAGTTGTTTTGGAGCAAGTCCTCTTCAAGGACTACCATCCGCACAAACACCCCCACAACTCTGTAGCTTAAGACATCGAGCAGTTTTTATTCTCAGGTTGGTGTGGCTTGCTTGGGACAAGATAGTCCAGGACTGCCTGCTCACACATAGTGGCTGGCTTCCTCAGTTTGTATGGCCACTGTGTGCTTCGATAGCCCATGGACACTCATGTAGTGCGAAGTTTAGTTTCTTTAAAAACAAAGAAATATTATAAGAGCAGGTTTTCATTTTAATCTCAGTTGTGTGATACGGGGCTGCTTGAGATTGTCCTCAACAGCTGAGTATGATTTACCTCATGCTCTAGCAGGAGCATGGTTTTGCCAGCTGCAAATAGTTTCTGAGATTATGTGACATTTGGAATTCTGGGGACTTTTCAGGGGGGATATAAATGCTAGAGCCCTGAGAGGTTTGGGTTGTTGGTTGTTGGTTGTAGGTTATTGTTTGCCAGTGGTCTCACATAAAAGAAGAAATAAGAAATTAGATATCCTGAGAGCAAAGAGAATACTTACACCAAGGAACTCAATGCCTCTAATCATCCAGAAGTAGACAATGTTACCCTTTCTTATCCTGACTTTATTTGGAAATTTCTTTCCCTCTATCCTGCTTTCTTGCCTACCTAAAAAAGTCTCCTACCCAAAGTCTGTAGCATATTTGTGTCCCTTATAGCAGTAAGTCAAGGCCAGCCCTATGGCATGCTGTTCAGTCTCCTGCTTGCATCACATTTGCCTGTAGTGTGGACCAAAGGAAGTTACATGACCAACTGCATTGGTGAATTCATAGACACCAGTCCCAAGTGAAGGGTGCTCTTTAAGTCCTTGCAAAAGGGTTAGTGTCCTGGAGTGCAGAGTCTTGTGGTCATATTATAGTGTTGTCAACATTATTTTAAATTATCTACATCTTCAAAAGTCATTTTATATTTATGAATACATACTTTAAAAAACATGGGAAGGAGGTGTGGGATATGGAGCAGTCGGAGGGTGGATTGGGGGGGAATGGAATATGGAGTGTAAAAAATAAATTAATTTATAAAAGAAAAAAAAAACAAGTATAATCCCAAGACATCTCATGAACGTTAGGTTTTATTATTTCAGGTTCTGCTTATATAGTGTGCTTTCTGCTATATCCAGATAAACACACACTATAATCTTTAGATACAGAAGTAATAATAAGTCTCATACTTAACTAGGTTTGACTGTACACATCAACTGTAGCGTTTCAGGAAGGTAACCAATATGATGGTCATTCATATTCTTGGATGTATTACTGCAGTGTTGATTTGTAGTGGAGTTATATAAATCATGCAATAGTGTACTTACGCCTTGGCAGGTCAGCACAGATGCACAGGATGCTATTATTCCCTGTCTACTTTGGTGTTGCAGAGCACAGACTGTAAAGCCGTAATTAGCACCATGGAAGGCAGCTCCTTGGACAGCAGTGGATTTTCTCTCCACATTGGTTTGCGTGATGCGTATCTTCCAAGGATGTGGGTTGAAAAACATCCAGAAAAAGAAAGCGAGGTATGTTCCTTCTTACTTGGGAGTAGGAAACACTGCCAGATGTGGTGGTTCACTTAGGAAAGCTGAGGCAGGAGAATGACTACTAGTTCAAGGCATGCTAGTGACATAGCAAGAAAACACCATCATACATACATACATACACATGCACACACACACACACACACACACACACACCAAATAAATAAATAAGCAAACAAAAGTGCAATAAAAATGTTTTCTAAATAAATAAAATCACTTCTCACCATAATATGGTTGTGTGTGTTTGTAACAAAGAATTGCTACTTCATTTACAATTAACCTGAGCCTTGGGGCCGCCAGGTGGCTGAGCAGGTAAAAGCAGATACCCGGAAGCCTGAAGACCTGAGCTTCATCCTGAAGACCCATGTGGTAGAAGAAGAGAACAGGCTCCTTCCTCCACAGTGTCCTCTCACCTCCACACACGTGTGACCATACATACGTACACAGCAAATAAACAAACAGTAAAGTAATTTAGAAATAAGGGAAATGTAGTAAAAATAACTGACGGGGCCAGAGAGGTGGCCCAGTTATGAAGTGCACTGGCTGCTCTTCCAGTGGACCCAGGTTTGATTGACAGCACTCACATGGTGGCTCACAACTGTTTGTGACTCCAGTTAAGGGGATCTAACATCCTGTTTCTGTCTACATGGATACCTGGTATACACATGGTATATAGCTAACCATGCAGACAAAGCACCCATGCACATAAAAAAATAAAATTAATACAATTTAAAAGTGAAGTTTACATAATGGCAGAACTATATTGTGCACTAGTTAATAAGTGCTCTATGCACTGTAAGCACTAGAGCATCTGTAGTCCTTTTAGAATAGTGTGTGATTGAGAGAGATGATTTGTACATTTATTATATGTACAAGGTCAGATCCTGTGTTTGTTTCTTTTAAGATAGTCTATATTTGAGGGACCAGGGTCTTTACAGCCCAGGTTGGCCTGAAAGTCATTAAACTTCTGATTCTCTTGCCTCTTCTATCCATGAGTAGGAATTACAGAGAGCTACCACCTCCAGTTTTATGCGGGGCTGGAGATCACACCAGGGCCTTGGTGTGCACTAGGCAAACACTTTGCCAATGAGTCGCATCCCAGACCCTTGAGTAGACCCCTGATTCCTTGGGCATTTCCATCCCATGTGTTTGCATCTTTATCTCTAGCATTCTACTCTATTTGAATTCCTAGGCTGCCCCTCCCAAGCTCTAGTAGGTCATTTTATTATTGGAAAAGTAATAGCTGGGAATGGTGGAATATCCCTGTAATCCAGTGCTTTGGGAGAATAGGCAAGAGAACCAGAAGTTCACAGTCAGCCTCAACTATATGGCTAATTTTAGGTTAGCCTTGGTTACACAACGGAGACTCTATCTTGAAAGAATAAAAGGGGAAATCTCACCCATCTTGTTTTGGTAGCATTAGTTTACTAGAAGTATTTTGTGTGTGTGTGTGTGTGTGTGTGTGTGTGTGTGTGTGTGTAAAAATGTGCCATAGAGAGCATGTAAAGGTTAGAAGAAAACTTTTGAGAAAGGTTCTCTACTTCCCTTTGGCTTTGGAGACTGAAGCCAGGTCATCAGACTTCAATAGAAGACATTTTTACCTACTGAGCCTATCACAGGCCCTAGAAGCATTTAGAATTGGGAGTACTTTCTCATGTAAGTAGTGAGACCCTCTGACCCACTGTCTCCTTCTCCCTCTAGGCCTGCATGCTTGTCTTTCAACCGGAGCTTGCAGACATCCTCCCTGACCTCCGTGAAAAGAATGAAGTGATTATTTGTCTTGACTGTTCCAATTCCATGGAGGGTGTAACATTTACGCAAGCCAAGCAGGTTGCCCTGCATGCTCTGTCTTTGCTGGGTGAGGAGCAAAAAGTCAACATTATGCAGTTTGGCACAGGTTAGTGCCCTGCCCCCAGCCCCTCATGAATCTCTTCCTTAACACAAGTATGTGCTGTGCAGACTGGTGACCGATGGGGCCTCGCCTCACCTGTGCAGTTGGAGACACCTTAGCATAAAGCTGAAGCACAGAACTCTGAAGTCGGTGCCTCTTGGTGATGATCTGTCTCTACCACTTATAAACTCAGTAGTCACTTTGGGCAAGTCATCTTGAACATTTGGTGCCTCTATTACTGTTTGTTTGGGGTTTTTTTGTCTCATCTATGTGATACTAGCCCCTACATCATAGTCTTGCAAGGGCAGAGATAATCTGTGCCAAAGATTTTAAGCTTTGCTATACAGTCAGTGAGATACAAATGTGACTAATGTAATCATCAACTGAACAAGATGCAACATCCTTGGCTTATTTAATAGGAAGGTCCAAAGAGTTAGGACCAACATTTGCAATCAGCCCAGTCACAGATAGCATGTCAGAAATGGGCTCAGGCAGCACCAGGCCAGTACTGTTACTAGAAGGTCAATGCCACCTTCTAGGAAGGGGGGGCAGGGACAGCTCAAGAACATGGCAGGACAGAGCTGGGATTGGTGGCTCAAATCAATGGCTTAAATACTAAGTAGGAGTTAGATAAAATGGCTTGAAACAGTATAGCCATACTGTTTGGATATTGGCTAATAGTAAAGGGATTACAAGAATAATCTCAGGGTAACCAATCATATGGTTAGTAGTGCCTTTGACCGGGGCATGATGGCTTACTTCTGTAATCCCAGCATTCCAGAGATTGAGGTAGGAGTACTAGTAAGATAGCCTGAGCTATATTGTGAATTCCAGGCTAGCCTGAACTACAGAACAAGACCCTGTCTCATAAATAAGGCATCTCAGGGGTGAAAGAAGGAACACAGAGTAGAGTCAGGGTGGCCCTGTCCTGTGAGAATCATTTCCATGTATCTATTTCCTTTAACAATGAAGCAGGGTGGTTCTGCCAGGAACATGGGTCATATAGGGATGACAGGCACTTTGCTGGGGACTCCGCCCTGCCAGGGCTGAGCTGTCCATGCTACTGACGTGTCTTATACCTTGGTTCGAATGGGCAATGCAGAGAGCTCTGCATGGAGCTTGACTCGGAGCATCTTATACAGAACAGCTTATAGAACGTACTTGATTGTGGTTTTGTATACCAAAATCTGCATACATGGTTTTTACGGTAGAAACAGTAGTATAAAGTAGCATTGGTGTTCACTGGTGGTCAGTCTGCGGTGTTTAATGATGATATATCACACCTTCTTATTGCACAGGTTACAAGGAACTATTTTCATATCCTAAGTGTATCACGGACAATAAAATGGCCACAGAGTTCATTATGGTAAGAGAGCTGTCCTCCCCTCCTGAGTCTCTTTGGGGCTTGAGTGGTTGGTCCAGGACCCGGTCCTCCAGTGTTTTGCACACTGGTGGATGCAAGTGAGCTTTTCTACAGAT
>JADRCD010211055.1:0-14935 GCA_019843815.1 Montemys delectorum
ACCCTTCAAAGCAACCTGATTAGCTGAATTGTAGGTTAAAAAAAAAAAACAACTGTGGATAATTGATCAAATGTGGTGTTTTCCTTTCCCTGTTTGATGTTCTCTCAGCGGGCCTTTCACTTTAGCAGAATTATGCTGCCACAAGAGAGCAAGCAGAAAGTCGTTAGTCACGTGGTCCAACAGTAAGCTGGGCATAAGTAGGTGGGATTTTTGCTCATTGGTCACAGATGGCTTTTTCTAGGATGCTCATTTCTCATTCCATCCTGCATGCATGCACTCTATCTTTGGATTTCCTGAATGAGGGCTCTGAAAGTGTGCTGTGGAATTCAAGGCACACGAGACAGTAGAGGAGTAAAGGGATCCCCAAGAAAAAGATGGAGGGTACACTCCGACAAAACTAATTCTGCAAATAAAAGGAAATTAGATTCGGAAGTTGAAGAGGAAAGAACATCCCCCCAAAGAGGGTTTTCAAGTGTGTGTCTTTGGCTTAACCACATTTGCATACTGGTTGGTTGTTAAGTTCGGCTTTTCTGTAAAAGTTTGTCACTGTGTTGCAGAGGCTTTAAACTGGACTGGAGTGGTAGGAGACTAATGAGAATATAGTATACAAAGCTTGGGATCCAGGGAGTTCATCTACACATTTGTATCCTGCCCTCCTAGCCGGAGGAGCAGATCTTGCCAGGAAAAGTTGGGGACTTCATGGAGAGAGAGAGAGAGAGAGAGAGAGAAAGATCCCAAAGGCACATGAAGATCATAAATCTTCAATTGAGGAGAGTCAAAAAAGAGCAGGGTGAAGATTTACTGTAAGAAAATGACACTTTTTGTCCCAAAGCTGGAGACTCCCCACACTAGCTGTATAAGGCTGAGTCACTACCCAGGCCAGCCTTCTGCTGGGCACTGAACTACTTTCAGGGCTGCAGAAGTCCACGTTCAAGGGTGAACTTCTGCTGAGACTTTATGGAAGACAATCAGCTGTGTGTGCGTTAGTGTATCTGTATAGATGTGTGTATATGTGTATCTGTGCATATGCACACACAAGGCTGTGATTATGTGAATGTATGTGTACCTCTGTATATGTTCATGGATGTGTGCTTTATGTATTGTCCATGTATTTTTGTGTGTCTATATTATATGAGCATATGTATATAAGTATGTGCAGGTATGTAGTGTATGTGTATATTTGTGTGCACATATGTGAATGTGTATGTATATGTTGTGAATATTGTGTACTTTTATGTGTACTTGCATGTGGTTGTATGTGTATTTAAGTATGCATGTGTATATGTGCCTATGTGTATGTGCATTTGTGTGATTGTGTTGTAGTGCATGAAAAAATGTGCAATTAAGCATATGTATATGTGTATGCATGTGCTGCATATATATGTGCATATTTACATTTGCATATACTTACATGTATGATGTCTCTGTGCATGTGCTGTATGTGTTCTTGCATGTATGCATGTGCATACATATATGTGTATGTTAGTGTGAGACATTCCCAAGAGATGGTTAACAACCCACTTCAGGCCAGGGAATACCTCGTGAGCACTGACCAGTTATCATGCAATGCTTTTTTCCTTGTTTGTTTATTCAGTGAATGAACCATGAAGTTGAAAATCAGTTCCACACTACACAGTATGAAGGAATTGTTAACTAAGTGTGATAATGGTGCTCTGGTCATTTAAAAGTCTTACAAAAAGATCTGCCACAGAGCATGTAGGTCTGAGGCAGACTATCTGAGGTTTCCATTAGAATGTGCTAGCAAAATTAACAAATGTGCACAAGTGGGAACGAAGGAAGGATGAAATACCATGGTAAAATGTGGATGGTAGGTGAAGCCGAACGGAGTGGGAGGGGGTAAATTATCACATTTCCCTTTCAACCCTGGAGGGTTTTGGAAAATTTCACCATAACGTAAAACAAAACAAAACAACAACAAAAAAACAATCTAACTTTTAATAAACAAGGTTTCCTTTCTTTAAGCACTAAAAATAGTTGACACAATGATCCTGACTTTTGTGGTGGGATGTGAGGGGAGGTGCAAAAACCAGAGCAATAATTAATAGCCAATTCTACGTGCATGCCATTAACCGCAGCAGCTGTCGTGAACATCTTAATTTAAAGAGTTGGGGTTTGGGGAATCGTGGGTCTGCAAAAAGCTACGCCCCTGCTGCTGCTCCACAGAGCGGTGCATAGCAGACCTTAAATTTTTAAACACAGCTTTCATGTTTTCGAGAGCTGAAAAGCCTTTGAAAAGCCAGCTTGTTAGGAAATTCACCTTGCAGAATTCCTACTTCAAGGATGGGTGGAGGTGCTCAGGCCTGGGCAGTTTTGATTTGGGGGATAATGGGGGTGTCTAGGGTGGTTCACAGGTAGAAAGCATGTGTTGTATGCTTCAGAGAGGCCATTTCTGGGTGTTTGTGGTATAGCTACATCACAGTCATAGCTTTCAGAAATGTAAAATGTGCTACCTCACTAGAGAGGCATTTATATTCTACAATCTTCCCACCAGGTGGTTTCTGGTTCCCATTCTAGGCTCTGGGGAAAGGGAGGAAAGGAGAGAGGAAAGGAGGGAGGGAAGGAGGGAGGGAAGGAGGGAGGGAGAGAGAAGAGAGAGAGAGAGAGACAGAGAGAGAGAGAGAGAGAGAGAGAGAGAGAGAGAGAGAGAGAGAGAGAGAGAGAGAGAGAGAGAAAGGGAGAATGCTCAGTAGGAAACAGTGGCCCCCAGTGCCACCCATTTTTGGGGTGGGTCATAACATCTTCTGTTAAATCTCTGGGGAAACACACTCACAGACATACCCACAGCTGTGTCTCCTAGGTGAGTCCAAGCTGGCAAAGAAGAGGGACTGTCTCTTTTTTTTTTTTGGACAGTGTCTCACGTAGCCCTAGCTAGCTTCAAACTCACAACACAGCAGAGGATGACCTTGAACTTTTTATCCTTCTCTTCCAAGGGCTGGGATTATAGGCTTGTGTCACTAAGCTGTTTTACACAGTGTTGGGGGATTGAACCCAGAGCTCCTGCATGGTAGGCAAACACACTAATGACCAAGCCACACACGCCTATCATCTTCTATCAATGGCAAACTTAACAATCCTGCTTGATAGCTGCCTCTGTTCATGTGTTTGCCACCCCAACCCTCCCCCACTTAGGGACTCTACATTTATGACTAAATTAGTGACCGTCTTGGGATTCTATCATGGCATCCTATGAACTTGAGAACACCTGCATCCAGACTGAACGTGACAGAAATGGCGCAAGTTTGTCTGCACAGAGCAAGGTCTCCTATTAATTTCTCCTGTTGATCCTGGCAATATTATTACCTGGTCCAGAAAAGCACAGGTCTGCACTCACAGCATCCAATTTGAATTGTTTTCAACAATACTCTCAATTGCCCGTAAGAATGACTAATAACCAATGTCTGTAATTTCCCAGAGTTTGTGGGTATGACTTTGATGGCTGTCTTTGTGTCTGAATCAGCTATATAATTCGTCTGAGGGGGCTTGCAAGTGTTTTCAGACCAACCCCCCCCCCCCCCCCCTGTTTTCGGTTTAACTGGGAGAACTCTGTGATTCTCATGATCTTCCTTCCTCCTGCCCCCACACCTGAGGGTCTCCCTGTAGGCTGCTCTCCCTGAGGCATAAACCATCCATCAAACAAACCGAAAAGCCCAGAAACCCCTGACTGCAATCAATACAGTCAGAGCCACCTTTCACAAGGTAGCTGGGCCTTTGCTGTGAAGGTCACACAATGAGTCAAGCCAAAGGACAAGCAGATGCCGTGGGTTATTTGACTGGTCTCAGAAAGAAATCAGACTCACCAGGAAAAAAAAAATGACCTCATTAAGCTGAACTAATTGCCCAGGGGGAGGGAGAAGACAGGCCAAATTAACCGAAAATTGGGAATGATCAAACTACAGTTTTGCTATCTTATGTATGGTCTAAGAGCTAGGTAAACATGTGCCACTGCATGCTCTGAGTCACAACCAGATAAAAGGAAATACAAACCCTGGCCTGGCTCCCCTCTGAGGAGGGAGATTGTGCTATACATTCTCGTTTCTTGCTTGCAACCTAATATTTACATCCTTTTGGTAGACACTTAGATATTTGTACAGGACAGATTCATAGAGGACCACAATGTAGCAATCATAGCATGGTGTGACCCAGTGAAGGCAAGGCAGGCACTGCACTCTCAAAGAACTTGGTTGGTAGTTATTTCCTTGTTGTGTGTGGGAAGGGGTCTGGGGGATGGGGCCCACCTATGCACGTGAATGTGTAGCCAGAAGTTGACCCTAGATGAAGAAAGCCTTCTGTCTTTCTATTTCACCTTTTGTTACAGTGTCTGTCTCTCACTGTTTCCCTAGCCTGGCTAGCCAGGGAGCTCTCCAGGGAGCTGTCCATCCTGCACCTGCTCCCAGCATCCAGGTTACAAACCATGTGTTTCCACACCTAGATTTTTCATGTGAGTCCCGGGGATCCAAGTTCAAGTCTCCATGCTTGCAGAGCAAATGCTTTATCCACTGAGCTCTCTCCCTGGAATCTTAAATAGCTCTCTCTTAAGTACTAGTAAACTGGCAGGGGAAAAAAAGCTGCTAAAAATTATACTCCCCATTTACGGGTTATTTCAAACAAACCGGAGAAGGGAAACACATATGAAGCTTTTCTAACACAGAGAAATCAGAGAACAGGATTGTTTATTAAAAGGCAAACCCTTTTTCCAATCTGCACAGAAATTTATTTCTTTGAAGGGCTGTCTCTACAAGAAGTGCTTGCTCCCTCCATTCCTAGTGCTTCATCTATAGCAACACTCACCGTTCGAGGCACAGTCAGCTCTTGTCTATGCTCACTGACTTCTCCAGTCATTTGTCACAGATTTGCCTAGCTGCTGGAGTCTAAATAATCACAGTTCCCCTCCTCTTCCTGAAGACTCATCAAATTAATAATACTCCCTCAAGATATCATTGTTTATTATTGACTTTTTTTTTTTTTTTTTTTTTTGGCTCTACTCTCTTCCCTTCTCTTCCCTCTTAGTTTGCTGGGTACCAATTACTAAGTTCTAAAATTCATAGCTAACGTCTATGTGCTATCAGTGGGGCACATCACTAACATGTATGTACAAGCTCTTCTCGCTGCTGGCTGTCACCTCCTGAGTACCACCTGGGTTGGAAGGCCTGTCCATTTCTATTTGTACCAACTCATCCCTGCTCTTGCTCACTGCCTTGGACTAGCTTCTCTGTGAGCTAGTGCCTGTGCTTCATGCCAGATCCCTCAAACAACGATGGATTCTGGTCACTGCTGGCCAGACCTGTCCTGTGGTCATCCAGAAAGAATGCTGGAAATGAGGGCCACACCCTCAGTGCATGTGGGGTCCTTCTGTCTCTGATGAAGATTTCTACTCAGCCTTCTTTCTCAATCTCCTCAGTCTCCCAAACAATTATTATTTCCCCGTGAGGTGGTCAGGGGACACGGTAAAGCAGGTACCCAAAAGCTCTCGATGTGAGTTTCCCATTAACTTCCCATCAAAGAAGGAACAAAATGAACAAGAATCTCCGAGCCCTCTGAGTTACCCGGCAGCCTGCATAGATCTGCAGAGGCCTGCAGATACTTGAAGTTTATCTTTTTCAATGATGATGCTATAATTAATACATTGATGTCTTCTTAAGGCACAAAGCTTCTTACCAGAGGAAGAGAGCCAAAGCAGATAATACCAAGACTAGATGTTGCAAAAAGCTTACCGACTAGTCACGAACCAATGGCTTAACAGATGACGTTTGTCTTAGCAACAGCACTTTCGCTAAGGGTTAGACTCTAAGCTTCAGAGGGATGGAGGGGTTGAAAGTGTGCTGCAAATCGAGAAAAAGAATGAGGGATCACTAGCTCCCATAAAGCTGATTGAGATGTGACAAGTGAGTCAGTCTGTCAGTTCACTTCCTGTCAGGCACATAGGTACACAGTGACTCTTTTCCTTGAACGTTCATGTGCAAATTACAATTTCTTTCCAAATTTTCTCAATTGGGTCAGCTTGAAGGCTGAAGAAAAGTGGAGACAATACAAAAAGAAAGAAAGAAAGAAAGAAAGAAAGAAAGAAAGAAAGAAAGAAAGAAAGGAAGGAAGGAGGGAAGGAGGGAAGGAAGAAAGAAAGTCAGACTACCTGGACATATTTTCATCCTCCTCAAATAAAAAAGCTTCCTTGAATAATGTGAACACAAGGACAGAGGACACAAAGCCTACTGCCTTTCTAGTTCTTACTCTGTCGTGGACATTTTAGTTTTGATGGTGGCTAAATATACACAGTATACTCAATGCTGAAAGTGTAAAATTTGATGTGAAACTTCACAGTTTCTGTTCCAAATGCCTTCTCTCACTGTATAGAAGTTTATTATTTCATAGGCTTTGAGTCTGGTTAATTTTGGTGCACAGTTTTTATTTATTTGCAAGTGTCTTTTTTAAATAATAAGTTTATAAAATTAAAAAATAAAATAAATGAAATACTGCTACAACCAAATAACCATGGGTCAAATTCACAGATTATCAGGATGCAGGACTCTCTACAAGACCAAGTACCCAGCTTGCTTTGCATGCATGCATCCCTTCCTTTAAAAAAAATTCCAGAAGCATTTATCCAGAGCTTATTGTATGCAGGACCTCAGTCTCAGGGCTTAGAGGCTACAAGAACTAAGGCAAGCTGCTGGTCTACAAGGAGAAAGGTTTGGAGTAAATTTTCGGGACTTCAGGGAGCCTCAGTCCAGCCAGAGACTAGCTAGGAGTGACTTGGGTTTTGATGTTCTTTCTTATTACTTAAAGGTGTTAATTTTCTCAGGGCATAGCAAATGTGCTAATCTGACAGTATGTCATTCCCTTACCCCTTCTTTCATTTTATTATATACCTGCTTTTATTTTCTTTCTACCTTAATTTAGTCATTGAGCTTTAAATCTTATGATTCTTTATATTACAAGGCATGGCGTTTGACACTTGGGAAATAAATAGGTTTGCCTCTTCTAGAATACATACTGTTACCTAGATAGGTCATAAGAAACAAAGGTTGCTAACTTCCACTTTCAGAAGGAAGTTTCACTGACGGCACCAGTCAAGTACTCCCTTATTTGTGACTCAAAGTATTTTTTATAGAGATCAGTGCAATTCTCCCTATTGTACTGAAGGGAAATGAAGCTCTGAGAGTGAGCATAGTCAGCTACGAAGGTAAGAAGGCCAGATCTAGAAGCCACACAATATGATAGTGGATATACTGCAAGGTCTGTGTAGCCTCTGCAGTGCTGTGGGTCTGTGGATGGATGGACCAGGATCCCCTGCTTTCAGTAGTCCTACTTAGAAGGCTTCCCTTGATGTTCAACATGCTTCTTTATGATATATCCAACGTCATACTAGTCTGCTTACATACTGGTCCCATTTTCTCTGCAGCTCCTCCTTGACCTCATAGGTTGACCCCATGCTAGCATACCTCTCTGAAGCACACACACACTGTGGCCTTCTCCCTTTCAAGGTGTCAGTGACTGGAACGTGCATGTGTCATGAGGGATAGCTAATAAAAATTGATGTGGTTTGTTTAAATGACTGCATCGGCTTTCTCATGAGTACCATGCTTAAGACCTTCTTAGAGAGGGAGGGACAGAGAGAAGGATCCTGCTCCTCATGATGATTTATGTCTTTTTAAATTACTTATTTGTGAGTGTGTGTGTGTGTGTGTGTGTGATGCTTGCATGTGTGTATGTATGCCACATACATGTCTGATGCTTCTTAAGGGTACAATAGGATGTTGGACTCTTTGGAATTGGAGTTACCTACAAGTGGCTATCAGCTGCTCCATGAATGATAGGAATCAAACCTGGGTGAATGTGTGTGTGTGTGTGCCTGTGCCTGTGTTGGGGGAAGAAGGTTATATTTCCAATATTATAATCCAGGCTAAATGTTCATGCACTTGATTTTATTTAATCATTGTGACAAGCCTCAAATACTAACTTAATCACTCTTTCTTTGACCTGTAACTATCATGAGGCTCCAGGAATTCATGTAACCCAGTCAGGCTCACATAGTTAGCAGATAGTGGGACTGAACTATGACTCCCCAGATTCGCTTTCTTCCTCTATACGGCTTCCAAGAATTACTTCATTCTTTTGATTGCTGTCCTCTTTCAAAAAATGTGTGTATGTGGAACTTGCAGATGATGTATGACGTGTGTGTGTGTGTGTGTGTGTGTGTGTGTGTGTGTGTGTATGTGTGCCCACGTGCAGATTCCTGAAGGAGTGCATACCCAGGACAGAGGAGTTCACAGAGTGTTCTGCTCTATCAGTCTTGGCCTACCTCCCTTCAGACAGGGTCTCTCAGATAACCTGGAGATCAAAGTTTTTTGGTTTGATGGGCTGGACTGGAAGTTCCAGAGATGTTCCTGATTCCATCCTTCACAGCTCTGGGTGCACAGGCACAAGTGACAACACATGACTGTTACATCGTTGCTGGGGATCCAAACTCAGGTCTCCCTGCTTAGGTAGGGAGTGCTTTTACCTGCTGAGCCACTCCTCTAAGCCCTTCACTCCTAGTCTTAAGCACATGCATTGTCCGGGAGGATCGTCCCTTCCCACTTTAGGCTCAGAAGAAGGGTATAAAGTGAGAGGTGGGACCAGAAGGCTAATATACAAAAGGGTGCAGTCCCAAATGGGAAGGAAAGGTGAGTGTTCACATTTCTCCTTCTCTAGGGACTGTTAAAAAAAAAAAAAAAAATAAAAAGGAGGGTAAATGTTCCCAAGCAAAGGTCACCGTTGACCAGTTTCAAGCACCTACTATGTTACAGGACAGTCTGCCACGTCTCAGAATAGAATGGGGCAAGTTCATACTGCTCACTCTTCCACTGAGAGGAAAGTTGGCTGTAGGAGGAGGAATGGATTATCCTTCATTCCTGCCAGAGAGTCAGCAGCCCATCATCTCTTCAAAGCCCAGGCCTAGACAGGCCCTCAGTCTTGCTGAGGACAGGGCCCAGCCTGAATCCTCCTCTGCAGGTGTCTCCCTCGGGGCTGTGGATGCCCCACTGTGACTAGGGGGGAGGGAGAGCCTCTGGCGTTCAGGGAGACTAAAGCAGTCTTTGGGCAAGCAGGGGGTTAATAGCTCATAAAATAAAACTCTCTAACACAAAAATGTTATTTTAATTGTATTACATTGAGGAGCCCTGAGGGTCGTGGGGTAGATAATCAAAAAGGACAAGGAGGAAATTAAAAAAGGGAAGAAGGCAATCAAAAAGGCCATTTAGGAGAGCCCCTTAATCCTCCATAGAAAGAACACTAATTATACCACAGAACCTCCTTATAATTAACCCTGATATAAAGTGCTTTTTCTGAGCAGTAATAACTTCCATATTCGCAATCGATTTGATCGCAAACTCACAAACAGCAGCTCTCACAGGTTGGCCTGGGGTTCCTTCGCCAACCAGCCTGGAGAACACCCCCATCGTCCACTGGCACAAAGACAAACGGGGCTGCCCTCTGCTAACTCCAAGGCTCTGCCGCACAGCACTTGCCTGCCTGTTTTAACTTCATCGCTCCCTTGGCAGGGAGAACATCCAGCTCTACCCCCCTCGTGCCTCCCTCTGCTGCCTCGTGATCACTTCCCTCTGCAGCTTCAGCTTTTCCTAGGCGCCTGAGAGACAGATGCCTTTGTAGCACACCCCACCGAATGCCCAGATGCAGACAACCAGGTTCACATCCGTTCAAAATAAGAGCCCTGCATTCCTCTTGTGGACCGCTGATCCTGTCTGAACCCAAGCTTCTCAACTGTCAACTAGAAAACTTCAGGCACAAAACAAACCAACTAGAGGATGTAGACAGTAATGGATCCAGGTGTCCAGGACCTCACTGGGGGAGAAAACATAAAAAGTAAAGCCACGGGGAACCAGTGAGTGCTGAGAAGGGGCTGGGACAGACTGTTGGTGACTTTTTCTTCTTTCTTTTTCAATGGCCTGAGAGTGAAAACAATCCATCCCGTCCTCACATGAACCTGCTGTTACTCTTATCCCACCTGTAAGAAAAAGAAGCTGCATCTCTGATCCCATGAGATTCCCCCGGGAGATAGTCTCAATGGGGCCCCAGCCTGCCAAGTGAAACTCTAGGAGAAGCACAGGTCACTGGTGACATTCAAGGTGGGTGTGCCCGGGGAGGGGGCATCTGTCCCACAAGCCTGCACTCTTAGACCTGGGTTTACCCACTCTCTACAATTTCTCGACTTTGAAAGGACAGCTGATTCACAGCGGCCTCTTCTACTTCACTTGGAGATGGGAGGATCCAAGGTTAGCTGAGCACCCAGCCAGTGTTTTTCCTCAGTATCAAAAGAGCAAACGCCAAAGGAATTTTTTCTTTTTCTCTTGCTTGCTATTGGAACCCAGACCTCGTTTCTAGGTCCCATCTGGGTGATTATTATTATTTTATTTTTTATGGAGAACATAGCAAGATAGAAAGACGCTTCTTTTTCTTTTTTACTTTAAAAACCAGAATCTATAATCCAGAGACAAATACGCTGTTTCATTCAGTAACATGAGTTAAGGATTGGCAATGTGCCTACCCACCTTGGACCAAGCAATACATAGTAGGACTTTTACTGCTCTGGCTCTTTTAAAGTCCAGATTGTTCTTGTTAAACGATCTATTCATTTGAACAGAGCGTTATATCTCATCAATACACATAAACACAGGATGTTGGTTCATCTCCACACTTTAAAATATCACTGCTAAAATATAGACACACGATGTATTTATAACTATAATTTGCTAAGAGAACATTAAAACTCTGCAGTAACTCTTGTAATTCATTCATTGGCATTACCATATGTGAAGCACTATTCATTGTTCACCCGGTAAAGAGGAGACTGGAATAGATCCTGCCTGCCCTCAAAAGACATATAGACTGACCATGACGTTAGTCAGACTGCAAGTCTGTAACAGAGGTCCAGGTTGAAAAACACTTCACAGAGTGCAAAAGTTATTCCCTAAGATCTCCGCTGGAGTGACATCCTGTGACCAAAGCCAGTACTTCGCTAGCCCCCCTGGGTGGATTACAGACAGCTCTCTTGGTTTGGGGTTTTCCTTCTAGGTTAATGTTGGTCACCAGGCAGGAACTAGAAGCCAATAGGAAGAAAGAGAGAGAGAGAGAGAGAGAGAGAGAGAGAGAGAGAGAGAGAGAGAGAGAAAGAAAAAAAGAAGGGAGGTTCTGACACTACCTTCCACTTCAGCTGTGAGGTGTGGATCCTCACTTTGGGCTCCCTCTCAGATTTTCCTATCCCATACAGTAGATCACTCCATTTTTCTGCACCATCACAACACTAAGTCATGGGAGCCCCCGTCATTGCCACTGAAGAGGAGTGGTGGTAACTGTAGAGGCTTTACCCTCCATCCGACTACACCTTAGTGGTGTCTGCTAGGGATGAATCTTTAACCAGAGAAGCTGGAGTCAGGAGTCCGAGGGTGAGGGGAGTCCAATGGTCACTCCCTACAGTAAAGGTGGGCAAACTCATTCAGACACTGAGCCTCTATCTTCTTCGTTGTAGCCTGGCATTGCTGTGAGGCTGTAATGCACAGTACAAAGTGCCAAGGAGTAAACAAAGACATCTTTTTATATGCTTTGATATTTATTTATTATTTTTGTTATGTGTATGTATGTGTTGCTTGTGTACAGGTATGTGCACATGACTGGAGGTCCCTGTGAAGATGTATGTGTATACATGTTGCTGTGCACACCTGGCTGTCAGAGGACAACTTAACAGGAATTAGTTCTCTCCTTCCACCATGTGAGTCCCAGGGATTGAACTCAGGTCACCAGGCTTGGTAGCAAGCACCCTTCCCCACTGAGTCATCGTGTAGGCCTAGGGATAGCATTCTCTAATATCTTATCCATCTTCTTTAAGATCAGATGCTAACACTAGATTTAGTTTCAACATTTAAATAAAAATGACTAGATTTCCTCTCTTTCTGTGACATGAAGAAAAAGCAGTACAAGCCACACTGAATCAGAGTGGCTACTGTGTGTGTGACCTTTATATTTATTATATATTATGTTCATATTTAGCATATAAATTATATATTTATGTATCATATTATACATATAATTTATTAGATGTGCATATTATATAAGTATATAATAATGTAACATATTACATATAAGTAGATAAAATAATATATATGAATGAATAAGACAAGAAAGAAGTACTTTTCATAGCCCCTAGTTCCATGAGTTGACATGGAATGGGCCTGAAGTGGAAGGTGCTAGACGGTCTTCCTCTGCTGTGGAAGGTGATCCATGTCTTCAGTACATGCAGGATTCACAGAGATGTCTGTTGGCAGCTGGAACTTCTGGCTCTAAGAAATGTTGTCCTCGAGTCTGGGGAGATGACTCAGTGATTAAGAGCACTTGTTGCTCTTCTAGAGAGCCAGGGTTCAGTTCCCAGCACCCATGTAGTGGATCATAATGACCTGTAATTCTAGCTCCAGGAGCTCCAACACCCTCTTCTGGTCTCCTTGGGTACTGCATACATGCAGTATACTTACATGTTGGCAAATAAAATTTAAAATGCCATTTGCCTCTGAAAATTTTAATATGGTCCAGTGATTTTAACCTTTTGAGGACTGAACTATTTTGTGATTATCTTGTAATCTACACATAACAAAACCCAGAAATCTCTTTTATTTCTCCTGCATCACCTCTCTCTTGTCTCTTGCAAGATAAACTTTTAAATTAAACTTCTGGGCTACTTCTGATGTTTCAAATATCTTCAATTTGTATATGTGTGTGCATTCACTTGTGTTTTTCTTTGGCAATATTCTATATGGTCTCTATATATGGTCACTTTAGCTGATAAATTTAGAAGACATTTTTCTGTTGCATAAACATCTTAAATTGTCCAGACTGGTCTTGAAACACTATAACCCAGGCAAGCATTGAGCTCATGTTCCTGTGCCCTTTGGCTAATGGGGATTGCAGCCATGTACAGCAACTATGCCCAAATAGTTCTTGCTAAAAATGTGAGACATATAGAGGCTCCAGCAAGTGGAGAAAGCCAGGGTTGCTAAGTAATGGATAATATGAACACTTGAGCAGTGGACAAGAAAAGGCTCTAGCTTCAACAGTAGAAGCTCATTCTATCATCTAGGTATTCTCCTTTAACAGGTGTTCTAGGAATGAGCAACAGCATTGTTGGATGCTTCCTTTCCCAGAAAGGATGGTTAGAACTGAGCCTGTTGAGTGTTCCTGGTGGGAGAGGCCTCTCAGATACCATCAGAGGAACTACATTAAGAGAAGACCACAGAAGAAAAAAAGCCAGGGTTCTAGGTTTGCTGAAGATTCACCTGCCCAGAAATGACCAATGAGTGAGAGCAAATTCTAACTTCAGGTGAATAAAAAGGATCTTAGTTTTGTATTCCAGACTGAACTCAGCTCTCTGGGTAGCTGAGGATAACCTTGAACTTGAGATCCTCCTGTTTCCTCTTCCAGAGTGCTGGGATTAGCAGAATGTGACACTGCCATGCCCCTCTGTGGTGCAGAGAATCAAATCTTGTAGGCTAGGCAAGCACTGTACTGAGTGAGCTCCATCTAACTATCTTTTTGTTTTTTTGTCTTTTTATTCCCTAAGGAAGTTGGTTTCTTTCCACAGGTTGAAATGGAGACAGAGTAGAGCAAGCAAACTCAGCCTCTCCCTAGAAATCACTTATCAGCTGGGGTACTCTTTCCCATTGAACCAAGACTGAACCTCAGATTTCTCTAGCACCCAGCACTCCCAGCAGCCACCACTAAATGACTGTAGTTGGTGGTATCCAGCTTGTCATTTGGTCTTGGGAGTCACCAACACCATTATTATCAACCACGAGTTTGAATTTCACAAGTCAGTTCGAATTGCATAAGCCTAAAGTTGCTGTCTGGGTTCTTTTTCGGCCAAGTGTCTGCAGAAGAGGCCACAACCCAGGGAAAAAGGGCAGTCTCTCTAAGCCTTCCACACCAGACTAGAAACTCCGAGCATGTAAAGACTTTGTTTCCCTGGAGTCTGAGAGAGCATACCCCATGTGTCATGTGTTAACAGTTGTGTGAATTAGATCTAACCAACCAGACTATGAAACAGAGAAAATCTCTAGCAACATTTTCTACATAGAAATCTTAATATTTAGTAGAGGTGTGGCTTTCAGACATTTCCTTCAGATAATATAGTTTCTGTGTATATGCCTACAAACTTAATTCTATCAAAGAATTGAGAAAACGTATAACTTGCAGGTTTTTTTCTTTTTTTCTTTTTTGGAGGCAGGGTCTTATACACAGTATCCCAGAGAGGTCCTTGCTACTCACTTTGTGGCCCAGGCTCTCCTTGGTTTCCTAAGTGCTGGGAACGTTAGTATGAGCTACCACTCCCAGCCTACTACATAAAGTTTTAAAATGCAGCAAATATCCAAGAAGACAGAGTCAAACAGGAAAAGGATGTAAACTTTAAGATGTTGGTTTATATAAGCTGGCAAGGTAGAGGGTAGGAGGCTGAGCCAGAACCTTCCAAGTTCCTAAGAGGTGGCAAAGTGATGGACCAGTGTAGAAGGACAAGATTACTCCCCCTGTGGCAATTCTCAGCAAGTGGCCAGCCTCCTGAGTCTTCTGCTCACTAGAGAACCTACTAGCTTGGCTCAGGAAGCTTAGCAGATTTTTAATGTTAAAGTTATCCTCCTTAGAAAAATCAAGGAAATGAAAACATGCATGTGCATGCACATACTCCACCACTGCTCATATCATAATACCATATCCACATACCACACACACACCATACACACACACACATATACCTCATACACACACACACATACCACACAGATACACACTATGTACACATATCCTATAGACACACACATACCACATAATCACACCACACACACACACACACACACACACACACACACACACACACACACAC
>JADRCD010211055.1:14945-25415 GCA_019843815.1 Montemys delectorum
CACACACACACACACACACACACACACACACACACACACACACACACAGAGCCTTAACCTCATTTAGTCAGCTGGGTTTAACAGTCAGAAAAAGGCTGAGAGTGAGGATAATGCTTATCTGAGCATACATTTCTGTGCTCTCTCTATCTCTCTCTCTTCTCTCTTTCTCCCTCTCTTCCCCCTCTCTCTTACAGTTAAGCCCACATATCCTTATCATGTGCTCCCTCCCCATTCTTATGCACCTTATAGATGAAGATTGATACACACCTACACCCCCTCCCCCACATACACACGCAGGTGTGCATGCACACCTGTGCGAATATACACGCACTCTCACAAACATACTTCTTTATCATCAATTCCCAGAGAAGCAGACCCTCTCCCTCTGCATTCCTACTGTTTTAAACAAAAACGGCCTGCATTTGATAGAAATTTCCTTTGTCTAAAGGGACAGTCTCATAAACACGAGGCCCTGGGGACTTTGTGGCAAATAAGCTCACACCTGCTCCTCTGCTGGCCCCTTTATTGCCTAGATGGTATTAGCCTGTTCCTCTGGAGGAATTGTGGCTCAGGACTTTTATAAGCAGTAGACTCAATTATGCTTCTTATGAGCTCCCTAAACTTGGAAATAGAGCTAAATAAGGAAATGTATTAGTCAAAGTCCCCGGCAAAGTCCTCTTGGTCTCCCCCACCTTGCTTTCTTGGGGTGATGTCTTTGCATTTTTAAGACTTCCAATGGTGGTAACCATACACAGAGGACTGTATTGAGAGACAAGAGGAAAGTGAAGGAACAAAAGCTAATCCTAGCTATTCTGGGAATGGTTAGTATATGGGTGAGTCCCTGTGACAAGTAGGGCACCTATGTGGTCACTAAAATGTGCTACAGTGAGCAGTCCTACTGTGAGATATGAAAAAAATAACACATCTCAGAGCTCCTTAGATGTTAGTGAACATGTAAATAGTAATGTTGTCAGTGTTGGGGATTTACAGAGGGTATCCCCAAAGAATGAGTATCAATGAGGGAAAAAGAGGACCACCTGAAAACAGAGGTATGCAGACACCTTAAAGAACCTTCTAGAATGGAAATCCAGCTGGAATCTGCCTACATTTAAAAATACATAAAAGAAAAAAATAAGGGTATATGAGTGTGTGTGAATCACATCTGGCCATGAATGCAGACAGAAAGGAGGGTTACAGAAACACATATGAGCTACATCTCTCTAGGGATTTTTGAGGCCTGGGATCTAACCCTGTGTTCCCAGTGGCTAGGAATCTGACCACTCTAACTTGTATGCACTCAGTTACCTACCTGTAGATGAGAGTAAGGGTTGGGGGTGGGGAGAAGAGGAAAAGGAGAAGTAGATGATAAGGAGAAGAAAGAGCATGGATGGAGATGGAGCAGGTTTGTTGATCCTTCAATATACATCCCTGAGGTGAACCACTCTGTTACTTAGCCTGGGTTTTCACGTTGACTCCCAGCCCTGCTCACCATGGCACCTAAATGAAGTTTCTCCAAAAGTGATCTTCCAACCAGCAGCGTCAGTGCTACCTGGGGAACTTTCTAGAAACTCAAACTTGGGTACCTGGTCAATCCCAGTGAATCAGAGACCTAGGAGTGGGGCCCATCAATTTGTGTTTGAACTAGTTCTCTTAGTGATTCCGATCTCTGATAAAGGTTGAGAATTACTTCCCTAAACACTGGCCAATGACCACATCTGGAATTCCCCTAAAAAATAGCTGGAGAGTTCTCTTTTCTTAAGTAAGCCCAGGAACATTCTGATATTATACATGAGTGTTGGTAGCTTGGGAAATTGAAGTTTGCCTGCACTTCTGAACAGTGCAGAGTCAAGGATTTGAATCTGGGGATTTCAATGTGGTCTGTGCTTACAGATGTAGCTCATAGATGGGACATTTCTATTGCTGGAGTTCATTGGATCCTGACTGCACCTTGCACTGAACATCAACATCTCTATTTTCAAACACTCAAGAAAAACAGATTTCCATGTCTGAGAGATATTCCCATGCCTTAGTAACACACTGCAGATGGGCCCAGTCCACTCTTCCTAAAGACCATTCAGTACTGCCTATAATGTCCTGGTGATTGTGTGGTCTCTTTGAAGTGACAGAAGAGATTAGAGGCCTCTGTGACACTTCTGCCAATGGTGAACTAAGATGGATCTTTGCATTTTCCAACACATCAGTTAAGTGTTTGTTTCCACTCTGCCATTATTGTTTCATATCCTCTGCTGTGAACACACAGACCCAACATGCAGAAAACCACAGGCAGCACAGTTGGGTATAAAAGAGAGTTATTTAATAGTGTTATTTAAGGTGTGCACCTTATCCATGCAAGGCTAAGGCAGTTTACAAAAGCAGAACTCTGGGGTGGAAAGCATCAGAGAGAAAAACAACAGCCCATCACATCTCTTCAGAGGCAAGAAAGATGCTGAGTCACTGCGCCTGCAACTGGAGAGAAGGCAAATATATCACAGAACAAAGGCTAAACCTCCACCCTGGGTCACAGGGCATCTGCCTCAGAGATGTTCACCAACACAGAAAGATTTGTTGCTTGTGATAAAAGACATCTGTGACAAGACATTCTGAACAAAGCGTCCTCTGACCCCTAACTAAACATAGCTCACTTTGTAAAAGGTTGATTTTATATAATATTGTCAAACACTATTTTTACAGCTCTTTTAAAAAGAGCAGGGCCAGCAGGTATTATTAAATCTGTAGCAGGCATCATTCTAATCTGTGCCCTGGGAAAGCATGTGAAACTTGTACCCACTCCCCTCACCCAATTTGCAACTTGGGGATGGAAATGAATGCTATTTAATTAAAACAAAACCAGTGGCACCACGGAGAGCCTGCCATCTTTAGAAGGATGCTAAGCATCTTACAGTGCAGGGAGAGAAAGAAAAGCAAAAGCTAAGCAACAAAAACACTTAGTGATTTAGAGTCACGCTGTCACATCCAGAAGAGACATGATAAACAGTGCTTTGGGGCCAACGTGTTTATGTCTATCAGGCACAATGCATAGCCCAATGTGGTAGAAGAAACCACAGAAGAGATGAGCTTGGCTTGGATGGGTAAAATGTCACAAGGTGGTTTTGGTAGAAAACACAATCATGGTGACATAATGGGTTCAAGCAACAGTGTTCTGGGGATAAAGTCCCGGAAAATAGCCAAGTTTCACTGAGAAAGAATCATCCACCATTAGAGATATACAGTGTGACGTGGCAATCAATCCCAAGTTTATCCTACATCCTCAATTCTAAATGCAGGAGGATGTAACTATCCATACACTCCCTGAAAGAGTGGTGCCTATCTTGGCACAGCTGTCCCTCCCCTTTATTATCTTGCTTGACATTTATCTAAGTACTCAGCTAGAGCTGGGGCAGATCCCATGAGGGCCTGAGTCTGGAGGAGGTGCTGTTCAGGTTATAAGGACAGGCTCTTGTAAATAAGGACTTGAAGTTGGTTGAGTTTGGGTTTTTTGGCCCCATCTATGACATAATATAGTGATTTGAGGACATAATTTCATCCCTGTATCAGCTTTACTGGGTAAACCATCTCAGCATTCTTTCCTCTTGCCCAGGGCAGGCATTCACACCTGAAGATGTACAGTAAGTAGTGAGGAGTCAAGATGAGTGGCAGAAACCTGTGTCCCAGAAAACAAAGTGGGCAGTGCTAGAGGAATGAGTGCACGCCTTTATCAGTTGCTCCTCTTCCTGCATCCTTTCCTAAGTGTCTCATGTCAGTGCACGTTGAAACCTAAACTCTTGCAGAGCCATTACCCTAGAGCTTTGCATTACACTGTTTGTAGGGGAATGTGTTTGGTGAGTGATACAAAAATTGGACACCCCTGTCAACTCTGCTGTACTTACTCTTGAATGTTCTTGTAAGCACATTGAAGAGGCCTTTAGAGATGGTGACAGTGTCTTTTCGGGCTCTGTAACTTCTAGGGTACCTCCTCTGTTTACCATCTTTCCAACACCATCAATGAAGATCAATTCAGAGACAAGATCCAGAACAAGAGGCTGAGAGGACAGCCCCTGGTCCAGCAGGGGTGGGAATACCCCTCCTCCACCTACTGATTCCAGAAGTGTGGGATCTGTTTATAACAAGCCCTCCACTGGATCTGGTTCTTGACAGCAATTTAGTCGTTGGCAAATTTGACTGTGACCTCCTGTTTAGTTTGGCTTGTCAGCTTGTTCTGTCTACGAGACAGGGCAAGGGGCTCCCTGGGCTTGGACTAGCTGATTTAGCTCAACACAAGGTCAAGTCCTAATAAGTGAATCTTCTGTCGTCTGTGAGGATTGTAGCAGGTCCATTTTGATGGGTTTTCACTGAGTAATAGTATAATGGTTACAAGTGCAAGTAGAGTGCATATTATTTCTACAGGATTGGGTCATCAATAAGTCATACAGCCTTGGAAAGCGGAGTGGGGTGGTGGCTGAGGAGAAGGTCCTACTGGGAGCCGGGTGAGGGAACGCAGACCTAGTTTCAAGCTCTACCTTTTCCTTTCAAGGAAGCAGGCAGTTTCTCAAGGAAGAAACAGAGATCATGATGGATCCTGCACTCCAGCAAGATCAGAGCATCAGGGCTGGCGAGATGGCTCAGCATGTAAAGGCACTTGCTGCTAAGTGTGATGACCTGAGTTCAACCCCCTGGACTACCAGGGTGGAAGGGGAAAACTGATTCCTGACTCCAAGTTGTCCTCTGACCTCCACACATACTCTGTGACACTCGCCACCAATCTCCCAATGAAATAATTTAAAAACAATATAACTTAAGAAAAAAAAAAAGATTAGAGCATTTGTAAAGTTCATTTGGAGCCATTCTGGGTCTGCTCCTTTAGAGAAACCAAATGTAAAACAACTCTTCAATAGGAAGGATGAGGATCAGCCAAGCCAGAGGATCATCTCTTTACTACTCTTTAGAATGCTGGGGCTGATTCCCTCCTTAACCATGGGTTCCAAGACCTCCCATCTTTTCTAAATTAATTCGGTGCTTCAGGGATGCATCATGGATTGGGATGTGTGTGTGTGTGTGTGTGTGTGTGTGTGTGTGTGTGTGTGTGGGTTGAGGGGGGGGATTGGGAGGTACCTCTGCATTCACAAGTCTCTTATACTCCTTTATAAAAACATTCTCTGATTGCATTTGTAGAGACTGTAGAGATGGCTCAGCCAGTGAAATGCTTGTTGTACAAGCGAGAGGACCTGACTGCAGTCTCTAGAACTCATGGAACAAAGCTAGCCACTATAGTGCATGCTAGGAGTTCCAAAACTAGGGAGTTGAAGACAGAGAGTTCCCTGGGGTTCACTGACAGGTCAGCCTACCCTAACTTCATGAACTCCAGGCTAGTGAGAGACCCTGTGTCCCAGAAACAAAGTGGGCAGTGCTAGAGGAATGAGAACTGAGGTTGGCTTCTAGTCTTCACATAGACATACATAGGAACACACACATGTCATTTATGATTGGATGTCTATTCAAATATAACAGGGGCTGAATTTCGTTGTAAGAGTCACCTTTCCTTCTGATTTGAAATCAGATAGTTTAGTGGGTCCTTAAAGGTATCATGTTTCCTAGGATCACTATAACAATGTATCCCAGGCCAGCTGGGCATATTAAAGAACAAAAATATATTCCCTCTGTACATATCTAGGCTGCAAATCCATGAAGTCATGGTAGGGCCATGCTCTCTTGGGAGGCAGTTGGAAGGGGTCTGTTATCTAGGTTTGCCAACTTCATGGGTAGTGGAAGCTGAACTCTAAACTTGGTGTTACATTTTTCCAACATGCATGTCTGTCTTGAGAGTTCCCTCTTTCTACAGTGATGAGGGACCACTCTACCAAGGTCTGGCCTCATTTTTACATAACTATTCTGTGCTAAATGGCCTTGTTCTAAATACAGTCATATCCTGAGGTATTGGGGATCAGGATGTTTGCATATCTATTTGGGGACATAACTCAGTGCATATCATGGCCCCAGCCTGGATCTAATGGGTAGCTTGCCCCTGTAAAGCTACTCTAGGATTCTGCAGGCAACATGGAAATCTGTGGCTGGAAAGAGCAGGAGGTATGAGATAAAGGCTCAGGAAGTGATGAGGAAGAAGGGGATGTGCTTCTTGCTTTTGTGTTTGCTATAGAAAAGACTTGGTGATTCAAGCACACTTTGTGGAAGATTTACTACCAGCTAGTTCAAACTGGGAAAATTAACTTCTCTCGAGTCCTTATTTTATGTAGGTCCAACAGGAACATTGACTTTGAGTAAACCTGTCCCACTCTGTGCAGATCATGCATGGCATCCTGATTGTTTCTCTGCCCCTCTTTCCTCCTGAGCTCTCCCTGGAACTACAGAAAGTGTTTCCCTTTTACCCCATCCCGCTTACCTTCTTTTCTCCATGTTAATCTTTCTTCCCCTCTACATCTGACCCCCCCACCACCACATCCCTTAGATCTTAAGTGCTGATAGAACACATAGTGCGGGGGATAGAAATCTATCCATCTCCCAGACAACAGCTTCTCCTCACCTCACCTGACTCCTCTCTCTCTTTATTGGACCAGAGAGAAAGAAAGCAAGGGAAACTGAAAGGGATACCTGAGATTAGCAGTCCCCTTTTGCTGGCTTTAATTTTTTTTCAAGGTACAACAAAGGCCTCCGGATTCTTTCTCAGTCCCTGGCTCAATACTTTAATTCCCAAAGGATTCTCTAAACCCAATGTGTGGGCTACCCTTCTGTTTCCCCACTACACCCCAGTGCAGAAGAGAAAAATTATCACCTCATACAAACAAAACAAAACAAAACAACACAGCTGATTAAAAGTGCTACAGCCTGATGGACTCACAGAGGCAGTGAACACTGCCTGTCCTTTTACATTCCAAGAGCTCTAGTTCATTTGTAGACACTCAGTCTGGTCTGGCCAAGCTATTCACAGTCCTACATGGGAACTTGAGCCTAAGACATCACTAAGGGCGGCAGCAACGACGGTGGTCAAGCTATGTGGAAAGCTAATTGTTCGTGAGACTGTTGTCTGTGAGCAGGCAGGGGTAAATAAGCCACAGCTTCCAGGATACATGTGGAGGGCCAGTGGGAACCACCTTGGGGAGAGGCCTTCTCTTAGCGTTAATTACAACGAAGCAAAAGCAGTGGTATACTGTGATGCCCGTGCCTTAGCTTTCTATTCTATCAGTTGAAACAGAAAATGGCATTTCTAAGTATCTGTGTAGGCTGAAGGGATGCATTTCTTTTAACTGTGTCCTTACACAATGTTTTACCTACTGTTTGGAAGTGATGCTGGTGGTGTACACTTGTATGGGATTGCATGTGAGGGTACACAACCCTGTGTGTACACACATGTGGAGGCTAGTCCATGATGTTGAGTATTTTCCTCTATGTCTCCACCTTGTGTTTTGAGATTCACACACAAAATGATTTGGCCCAACTAGCTAGCCAGTGAGCTCCAGGGCTCCTTCTGTCTCCGCTCTTCAGTGCTAGGATTGGGGATTCATGCCACCCACCCGGATTTCCACGTGAGTGCTCGAGATACAAACTACAGTCCTCACATTTGCATGGTAAACACTTCATGGATGGATGGAGCATCTCCCAGCCCCATAACTATCCTACTCCCAAAGAGCATCTATGCCAGAGATGTAGTGGTTTTGTGACAGGATGCAAGGAGGCGACCCAGTCCTGCCGGTCAGACTCTGCTTCCTACAGAACCTACTGGACAGAGACCATGCCCCAGGGAGAAAGCAGCATGAAGGAAAATCTAGGCCACACCTCCTCCTCACGCTCCTTTCCTACACTTCCATCACGAAAAGAAACCCATAAGCCTTAGGCTTCTTGCTTGGACAGGACAACTTGTGGCTCAGCATGGACAGCCTGGTACGACCTCAAAATCCTTTCCAAGTCTCCACTGGCCCACCATAGGCATCACTGGCCACAGGCAAGTCTGGCAAGTGGGGAGCAAGAGCTTAAGGAAGCAGCGGCTTAGGTTCTTAGCCAAACCAGGAACTTCCAAAGACACAGGGGACTTGAGAGTAATAGAACTCACAGACGACCCATAATTCCCTAGCATTCTGGAAATCCTGCCTTGCTGTGGAGACCCTGAACCCCGAGAGAACACCATGTTTGTCTCTGCTTCTATGAACCTCTAAGCTCCAAGCAGACATAAGGTCACATGCTAACTGTTCTCCTGTGCTCTTGTCTCGTTTAAAGTCATGCCTCCCAGGTTCACCCACATGGTTGCAAGTGGCGGGATTCCATGTTTAGTAAAAATAGGATATAGACACACTGCATTTCTCTCTGTGCACGCCTTTGGACGCTTCTTTGTCCATCCATCATTGATGGGCACCTAGGCTGCTTCTAGTGCTTACTGCTGCAAAGAACATGGGTGTTCAGAAACACAGAATGACTTGTCATGGCCCAGTTTCTTGTGTAAATGCGCAAACTCTTGGCTGGTCTTAACTCTGTGACGCAGGCAAAATGAAACTGAACCTAACTCCTGCAGGAAGACCTGCCCCTCTGTCACCTGCCTATGAGTAGCTTCTCTCGTGTCTTCCCCATTAGGGCAAATATGACATTAGTTCAACTTCATCCTGGGCTTTAGAATCCCAATCAGAGCAGAGGATTGTGGGTATAGAGGAGAAGAACGAAGAAGCCAAGCCTATTTGATTGGTTTACATAGAAAACTCCAGATTCAGGGAAGGAGACATACTAAATCTGGAAGATAAGGAGTAGGAGAGAAAAACCAGAGGGCACTAAGTCTGAAAAGAGGTGGGGCTCTTTTTTTTTTAAGGTGGGACATGATCAGGGCTGTAGTATGTAGGGTGGTTGCCTAAGAAGGGGGATCCCTTGGAGAACCTGCTAGAAGGTGGAGATGAACCAAGGGCAGATAGAATTTGCTTGACAGTGTTTGTGGAACTGAGTGTGTTTTCCTTTGGATGTGACAACTGCACACACACACACTGGCAACATAAAGCAGCTGCTTTCACTGTAGAGACAGGATCTCATGTAGCCAAGCTGGCCCCAGACTTGTAATGTAGCTGAGGATGACCTTGAACTTCTGATTCCCCTATCTCCACCTCCCAACAGTGCTAGGATTACAAGCATGCACCATTACATCCAATGTCTGTGACGCAGGGGGATGGGACCCAGGGCTTTATGTATGCTAGGCAAGACCTCCACCAACTGAGCTATACCCACTGCCTAACAGCTCCATTTTATATAGCTGACATGCCAACACCTGTGTGTTTGCTGTGAGCTATCCATTTCTAGAGATTAGGGACCCATATCTACATAGCTCCTTTATGCTCAGGAAGTTATCGGAGGAGAGATCAAACAGCTCTGAATCAGGAAGTTAAATCGTTGAATTTGAGTCCCCTGCTCTCCCTCTTACCTGCTGTGTGGCTCAGAGCATGCTGATTAATTAACTTCCCTGAAGCCAGGGTGCTCACAAGTAAACAGGAGACAACTATGACTGCATGTGGCTGAACCCTGGACCTCCGTGAGCTCAGATGACATAAGCTCGAGGAACCATGCAGAGCCACTGACTTGCCATGGTCTATTCTGCTCAGGGAGCTCCTGGCTACTGTTCCTAACTGGTGGCTTGGAGGCATCCAGACTAATCCTGCCTGAGGCTAACACTGTCTCTCCTCTGTCCTTCCTGCTATGTTCTCCGAGTTGGAAGCCAGAGGAGAAATAAATTCAGTCCCAGGAAAGCTGGGACTGGGAACAAGACAACTTCCCCACCTCACGTCACCCAGAGCTGATTCCATGGAAATGCTGGAGGGGGTAATGGGTGCAGGCCACCGTTCCGGAGTCTGGCCAATGCCCAGCCACCGCGCCCTGTGCTCAGAGTGACTTCACTAGCTGGCTTGCAGTTCAGTGGACAGCTCTTTGTGAAAGGCCATCTTGTGACTCTTCCTAGGAGCGCTTTGCTCATGCTGGCTTAACTTCTATCCTCTTTAGTGCAACATTAACCCTACTCAGTCCAAGACAGCCCAAAAGAATCAGAAGCAGACAGAGATTGAGATTTGTAGCCAAGGAGTGATTCCAATACCAGCATCTTTGTCATTGCAGAGGTGATGGGAAGGGAAGATCCAAGCGCCTGTGAGGGTCTTCTGAGTTCTATTCCTGTAGACGTGGTCCCTCCCAGGACCTGTGCTGGCCCTATGAAAAGGAGGCCAGGCTGGGCAATGTTTGCTTCTTGGTACAGGATAGGGTCCTTTCTTTTTGGTGTGAGTTGCTGAGACTAAATGACTTATATTCTGGTGTTCTGTTCTCTCTCTCTCTCTTTCTTTCTCCTTCTCTCTCTCTCCCTCTCTCCCTCCCTCCCTCCCTCTTTCTCCCTCCCTCCCCCTCTCTGTCTCTCTCTATCTCTCTGTCTCTCTCTGTCTCTCTCTGTCTGTCTCTGTCTCTGTCTCTGTCTCTGTCTCTCTCTCTGTCTCTCTCTCTCTCTCTCTC
>JADRCD010211056.1:0-20502 GCA_019843815.1 Montemys delectorum
AAAAAAAAAAAAATCCTAGAATATTAAGTGATGTGGGTTGGCTTTTAGGAATGATGGGCTCCCTCTGACTCCAGTCCTAAGCCTGAAACATAGGATTCATTCACAGTTAGAATGGAAACATGCCATGCTGACTGAGGTAGGTGATGCAGAGAGGAGAGGTTGAGAGAGGGTTAAGGATGAAGGCAGGGAGATTTCATGAGAAGCACTTACATACAAACAGCTAAATGCAGACAATGCGATAGGGTTACAGAGAACAGGAAGAACTGACAGCATACTTGCTGATGTGGCTGAACAGACAGAACATGGCTGTTAACTACAGGAGAGGGAGGACTCTGGCCCCATTCTCAGGCTTCTAGCCATTTGTTGGTTTACAGAACAGTTTTATGTGGGATGCAGAGGAGATGGCCCCACCTTATTTGTAGTTTATATTTTTTTCCATTATAAAAGAAAGGATTTGAAGTGGGCCATAGTAAAAGACATGTCACGCGAATCTATTAAAATCAGAGAAAAATATACCAGAATCTTTGGTAAAGATGAATATTTAACTAAGTGGTGAATGTATGTTAACTAAGCAGTGAATGTATCTTTGTACTTCCTGGAAGGCAAGACGGAAATGGGAGAAACAAAGGGTTATAGAATCCTCATTGTTTGCTGAGAGGCAACAAACCAGTTTGTAAGAGGAGAATCCTGTTTTCCTGGCACCACATTGTTCTGTGGGCACTTATACAGCTTGCTACAGAATACAGTGGCCAATGCAGAGAGAGCAGAAAGACGTCTCAAATTGTTCCTGATAGCAGCCCTTGCTGAAAGCAAGAGGGGAGGGGGTGGGATTTACAGGGAAAGAACAGCATGAGGTCCTATGATCCCTTAGCCTTGTCTCCCTGTGCTTAGAGGGGAGGGGGACAAAGTGAACAAGCATGAGCAGACAGCTCCAGCCAAGGACCAGGCAGCTCCCCTCCATGGCATGAGCCTCACAACGCCATCTCTTCTAAACTGGCAGAAGTGCCTTTCACTCCATGAGGAACCCCACTCCGATCAGCCCCCTCCTGAAGTTGCACATAAATAGGGATGTTTCATTGACACGAGACGTGAATCACTCCTGAAGGCCTTCTGGCTTACTCAGTCCTGATGACCTTTCTCCTGGGCAGTTTGCATGTGCTTGAGAGGAAGAATACAAAGCAGTGATCAAGACCTGGCGAGTGCTTCAGGTTTGCTGTTAGATCCCAGTTCGACCTCCTTCACCAGGCAGGGAGGCACTGGACAAGCCATGTTCTCATGGGAACATGAGGCTCTTCTTATTTGTGGTACTGTTATATGATGCGTATGTGCACTCAACATGAATATGTGTTTGCCAGGTTTTCACGTCATGATTCTTGCATCTTAGTCTCTCTTTGTTGGTTTTTACTTTTTGCTTGACTACCTGTCACGATTTGTTTTTTATATGGCAGTTCAGTATATGTTTTTGTTAGAGTGTGTCTGAAGAGACACCATGACCAAAGCAACTCTTATAATAAAGACAATATATTTGGGGTCGGCTTATAGTTTCAGAGGTTCAGTCCATCACCCTCATGGCGGGGAGCATGGCGCTGAGTAGGTGGATGCTGGAGGAGCCAAGATTTCTACATCTTGATCTGAAGGCAGCCAGCCAGAAGACTGCCTTACAGGCAGGTAGGAGGATGGGCTCAAAGCCCACCCCCTTAATGATAGATTTCCTCCAACAAGGCCACACCTCCTAATAGTGCCACTTTCTGGGCCAAGCATATTCAAACCACCACAGAGTGTCTTAGGGTTTTCACTCTAAGGGACTACACTAGCTCATTGTTTATAATAAACTAGAAATGATAACCACGAACCTATAATCTTTGTGCCTCTTCTGGGAGTTCTTAGCAGTCTACACTTGGAATAGCTGTGACAGGAAGGAGACACTGTCCCGTTCTGCAGTGGAGCAGCTAGTACTGCCCACTTCTTTTTTATTGAATGCCCAGGGTTCAGTCAGAAATAGAACGGTCAAGCATGCCATCTGCACAGGCTCCTATGCAGAGCCCTTGGTGGCTAAGAGTGATAGGAAAAATGGACATTTTCCAGAGGAACAAAGGAAGCATCTTTTCTTTCAGCTATTGCTGCTAAAACTCGCACTCAGCCATTTTCTCTGCTCTCTCCACCATAGTAAGGGTTAGTTCTGAGTGCATTTGTCCTCTGCAGACTTGGCTGTAAAAAGCTTTGTGACACAAATATTTCCATTGCTGTGCAGCCAGTTGACCTCAAACAGGAGTCAGGAAGTGGCTCCCTGGGCACTCTGGATCTGTACATCTTATGACATTGGGTGAAGGTGTCTGTTGGGCCTTTGTTATCTGCAGGCTTCACTTCCTGGTTGACTGTTACCACGTGGATCTCTTTGTACTAAGGCTGCCTGTGGTGGCCTGGCACTTGGTTTCTCTCAGACAGGAAACTAGATGATAGTCTCAGTTTTTAAAAATTCAGGTGTCTGTCCTTTTTATCACTGTTGTAGAGATTAAAGTCAGGGCATCAGATGTTCGTGACGAGCACTTTTGCACAGAGCCATCTCACTGGTCAGCCTGAGTGGACTTGACTGCTTTATTTCAGAAGTGGTATATACCTTCTCTTTAGCCTAAAGTCTTTTGTTTTTTTTTTTTAAAGATCTATCTATCTATCTATCTATCTATCTATCTATCTATCTATCTATCTATCTATCTATGTGAGAACACTGTTTCTCTCTCTTCAGACACACCAGAAGAGGGCATCAGAACCCATTACAGATGGTTGTAAGCCACCATGTGGTTGCTGGGAATTGAACTACATCAGATCGCCTGGAACCAGAGTTACTGATGGTTGTAAACCATCATTCAGATGCTGGGAATCATAGCCAGGACCTCTGGAAGAGTAGTCAGTGCTCTTACCCACTGAGCCATCTCTCCAGCCTACAATCTTAAGGTGATGTAGGAGAGGACAGTTGGCAGATGTGGGTACCTGTGAGCAGAGCTTTTAGGGAGCCATCTTGGAGGATGACTGCCATAAACTTTATTTATTGGTAAAGCATCAGTTAGATAGTTATCCATATTTAATGGCTTGTGTTTTGTGTGTAAAATGATACTTGTATCATTTTAAATTTCTGCTGTCTGAACTAAATTTGTCATTTCCTTTCTGAGTCTAATACTCTCTAAATGATTTTATTTATAATTTTATATTTTTTCTTTCTTCTTATCACTGGTCAGATACTAATTTTATATTTTCTTTCCTCATTGTCTCCCAAATCACTTTCTTTTCATGTTCCTATGGCTTCTGTCTGTGACTCAACACCTTCTCTCCCATACATTAACAAGTGCCCTACTTTAAGTCTGTTTTTGTATGACTTATGTGTTCCCAGCAACTGGTCATTCTAAATATTGACTGTTTTGTATTCCCCATGGTTCAGCTGAAAAGATTCTGATATTTTTTACTTAAGATTTTTATGTTAATGGCCAAGACATTTGTATGTATATAATAAAATTAACCACTCAGGAGGCAGAGGCAGGTGGGCCTCTACTTTGAGGCCAGCCTTATCTACAGAGATTAACAGAGAAACTCTGTCTTGGAAAACCCAAAAATAAAATTAACAATAGACATTTTGTGAGAAAATCAGTCATTAGACATATATATTTTTATGACCTCCAAAATTATCTTAAACAAAATTATTTAAAAGGTCTTATTAACTGTAAGAGTAAGGAGTTTTAGAAAACATCACATGATATTAATTACTTTTATACTACTGTGATAAAACAGAATGACCAACACAACTGATAGAAGAAAGAGTAGAGAGTTAGATCTTATCCATGGTGGAGGGGGGCCTGGAGTTCCAAGTAGGGAACAGGGCAGTTGCATCTTGAATGTCAATCAGGAACCAGAGAGAATGGGCTAGAAATATGGAAGTCTTTTAACCGTCAGAGACCACCTATGGTGACACAACTCTTCCAACAAGAGCACACCTTCTACGCCTCCCAAACTGGGGACTAAGTGTTCAAATGCTGGAGACTGTAGGGGGCTGTCACTCAAGCCATCGCCCAAAGCTTGGCTTCATTTCTTAGACGGTACAGCTATTTGTATAGTTTTAATGATAATTGTTATTCTAGAAATCAATGTGGTGGCATTGGAGGAAGGAGCTTTTTAGAGGGTTGAAAATCTGTGTCCTAGAATGGTCTTCCTGGGCACCAAAAGACATGTGAGTATCTGAAGCTGCAGAGAGGGCAGGCTCAGTGGCAAAGAGCACAGGCTGTTCTTCCAGAGGCCCTGGCTTTGATTCCCAGCATTGGAATGATGGTTCACAACCATCAGTAACTCTGGTTCCAGGGGATCTGATGTGGCATACATACAGACAGACATATAGACAAAATATCCTTACACATAAAAAATGGAAATAAATATATGAATCTTTAAAAAAAAATTAAGCTGGCCATGGTGGTGCACACCTTTAATTTGAACACTTGGAAGCTGTTGAGTTTGAGGCCAGTCTGGTTTATAGTAGCATTTAGTCTATGCTCCGCCCCACAGTTACCTGGCAACAGCCTGGTGTAGCTGACTCACTATAAAAGGAACTGCTTGCCCCCTCCTCACTCTCTTGTCCTTGCTCCCTTACCCTCTTCCCCCTCTCTCCCCACTCCCTTCCCCCCTCTCTCCTTGTGCTCATAACTGGCCTATATTTCTTTTTTCTCTCTTTCTCCCTCCCTCCCTCCCTCCTCCCCTTCCCCTCTGTCTCTGCCTTTCTCTTAACTCCCCTCCCCATGCCCTAAATAAACTCTATTCTATAATATACCTCAGAGGCACCCCCTTCCCCCACACCATACCATACCCCCACCAAACAAATTCCTCCCTCCTTTATCTTTTGTAAAACACAACAGGGCTAGGGAGATGCCTCAGCAGTACTGATTGTTCTTCCAGAGGTTCTGAGTTCAATTCCCAGCAACCACATGGTGGCTCACAACCATCTGTAATGGGATCCAAGGCTCTCTTCTGGTATGTCTGAAGACAGCAACAGTGTACTCACATACATAAAATAAATAATTAAAAAGTAAAATAAAACACAACAGTCTACACAGCAAGTTTTAGGCCAGCCATGAGACTTGGCTACGTAGTGCCATGCTGCATAGTGGTGAGTGTCTTAAAGCAAAATAAAACAGAACAGAACTAAACAAAACAAGCATCATGCCGGGCGGTGGTGGCGCACGCCTTTAATCCCAGCACTTGGGAGGCAGAGGCAGGCGGATTTCTGAGTTCGAGGCCAGCCTGATCTACAGAGTGAGTTCCAGGACAGCCAGGGCTACACAGAGAAACCCTGTCTCGGAAAAACAAAACAAAACAACAACAACAAAAAAAAAAACAAGCATCACTAACAAATCTGACAGTCAGCCAGGGTTGGAACTCAAAGGGTAAGGGTCTTACTTGTTTTCCTTTTTCCTCCCATCTCCAGGCAGATTGCAGACAGATTTCTTAAGTATCTATAGTTGGTTCTTCCAGCCCCACCTCCCTTTATTGAAGGTGTTAACCTTTGGGCCTAAACTTTGTCCCTCCAAACCCAAGCTTCTTCAGGTAGTGGTGACTGATGTTACCCTCCTCCCTTCCTCGCCTCCCTCTGCCCCAAGGCCTGGGCACTGTGTCCTGCTCACTGCTCTGGGTTTAAGGTTTTGGTTCTCAGCTCCTGGGACTTTTCTTTTGTCTCGCAGAGAGGCAGCCTTTAGATTGTGTGGTTGGCCAAACTACTAGACAAATTGTATTTTTGATTGGTACAAAGTTTGTCACAGTTCTGAGAGTGTACGTTTTTTGTTTGTTTTGTTTTGTTTTGGTCTGCTAAAGAGTATCATAAGACCCTTCTGAAGCAGAGCTGCTTCTTACTCCTCATGTTTCCCGTGTTAGAATGCGTGGGAGATGAGAGAAAAGTCGGTCTTTTGTTTAAGTTTTCATCCCCACTGTAATATCCTCCCCTTTTTTAGGTGAAACAATCGCCTCACTCACAGATGTGACCAAATGGAGCCATTTGGAATCAGATGGTCAGGTCACAATTCTGACAGACAAAACAGGAGTTGTGCAGGCCGCCCGGCTGCTGCTCTCCTCAGTGACAAAAGTGTTGTTGCTGGCAGATCGTGTAGTCATCAAGCAGATAGTGACATCGAGAAACAAGGTACTCGTGGCTGTGTTTGTGTCTTTGATGGTTCAGAATCCTTGTTGAGGTGAAATCCTGGTAATTTGGCAATGCTTGTTAACTATTTATAGCACCTATTGCTTAGAGTTTAAAATGGTGTGTTTTCTACACCTACCATCTCCAATTTACTCATCCTAAGCTTTATTTATTTCCATTTTAAAAAACTATTTTTTTATGTCTATAACTGTTTGCCTGAAAGTAAGCCTGTGTACCATGTGAATGCCTGGTGCTCATAGAGACCAGAAGAGGGCGCCAGAGCAGCTGAAACTGGAGTTATAGATGGTGAGCTGCCATGTTGGTTCTGGGAATCAGATGTGGATCTTCTAGAAGAGCAGTCAGTGCCCTTAATCTCTGAGCCACCTCTCCAGCCCCAAGCCTAAACTTTTAAATGCAAGTAATGGTTCTCATTTAATAACAACAACAATAAAAATCTTGTTGAGGCTTCCTGCCAAAAGCCTTTAATATATACAATTTGGGGAGAAAGGATAAGCTGATGTATGTGCTTGAGACCTAGCTGACAAGTATCCTTCGGTGTTTTTCCTTTTATTTAAGTCAGAGAGGTACAATTTAAAAGCTAGGAACAAATGTAAATCACCTGGGCTCTGGGTGTATCCCCTTGCATGCACTAAGTCGTAGGTTCAATTATCAGTACCATATATGGAAAGTAGAAGCAGGATGATCAGGAGATCAAGGCCAGCCTCAGCTACATTGAAGTCTGAGACCAGCCTAGGCTGCGTGAGACCCCATCTTTAAAAAAAATTGTCTGAAACTATAATTATCAACAGCTACAAAGTTTCCATATGTAGAGTCCTTAAATATTTCTGAAGAATTGCACAATTTAAGAATGAAACTTAAGCCGGGGGGGGGGGGGGGGGGGGTGGGTGGTGGTGGCAGTGGGGGGGGTGGTGGTGGTGGTGGTGGTGGCACACGCCTTTAATCCCAGCGCTTGGGAGGCAGCAGGCAGATTTCTAAGTTCGAGCCCAGCCTGGTCTACAGAGTGAGTTCCAGGACAGCCAGGGCTACACAGAGAAACCCTGTCTTGAAAAAACAAAAAAAACAAAACAAAACAAAAAAAAAAATGGAACTTAAACTCTTCCCCTCCAGTAAGACAGTGGCCATGCCCTGGATCATTGGGAACGAAGGGCCATGGCTTTCTGTGGATAATCCGCTAGGTGAGAAGGAGGGCAATCGAATCAGCTAGGGCAGAAATGCGCTCTCTCAGTAGGAGAGTGAGCTAAACCATGAAAAGTTAAAGAGAAAATGAAATGGAGAGAATGATAGAGGAAAGAGACTGGCTGAGATGGAGGCTTGCTCAGTGTGCAGTCATTCTTATCTGTGGAAACTGCTTGTGTTTCCTGAGCTGCCTGGGCAGGTTAGCAGGCCAAATGCCTTCCAAAGCCTCATTAAAATGAGCAAACACAGGATATCTGTGTTTTTCTAACCTATCTTGGTCTGACCAAAACTCAGTAGTTATTTTAGAAAAAACAATCAGAAAATGTTTCATATTCATTACTGTGTTTCTCATGTGAAGGACACAGTGTTCCTGATGGTTGTACTATGCGGAGGTCCATGTTCTGATCCCTCCTCACTGTCTGAAGCCTCTTGGTAGCTGTTTAGTCTAACAGCAGCTCCTGACTGATGCGAACAGTTTTTCAGCCCTGAATCCAAACTCTACCCCACTCCTCACTCTGTAGATTACCTCTCTTCCATTTTCTTACCAACTGGCTTTCTTCTAATTCTGGTTCAATGACCTGTACAGTTTCTGGTTTGTTTGTTTTTTTTCAAGACAGGGTTTCTCTGTGTAGCCCTGGCTGTCCTGGAACTCAGTTTGTAGACCAGGCTGGCCTCGAACTCAGAAATTCTCCTGCCTCTGCCTCCTAAATGCTGGGATTAAAGGTGTGTACAACCACCGCCTGCTATTTGTTTTTGTTGTTGTTTTTTGTTTGTTTGTTTTTTCTCTTTACTGCCTTCTTAGTTCTTCTTACTACCTTTGTTAGCTTTCTGTTACTATGACAAAATGCCCAAGGCTCGGTACTTTATAAAGAAAGATGTATTTAGTTTGCCTTATCTCTTCAACCTCTGATTAGTCACATAGGTGAGCTCCAGGTTTAAGACCAAGTCTCACAAAATAAAGAGGAAATAGATTAATGAATATACAAAAGTCAAGCTCTGTTCTCCACATATGTGTACACACATGCACTTGTATACACATATGTTCACAGATATGACTATATGCATATGTACTTCAAATGAAAAAAGTTCAAAGTCACCGGGTGATGGTGGCTACGTCTTTAATCCCAGCATTTGGGAGGCAGAGGCAGGTGGATTTCTGAGTTCTGAGTTCGAGGCCAGCCTGGTCTACAGAGTGAGTTCCAGACAGCCAAGGCTACATAGAAAAACCCTGTCTTGAAAAAAACAAAAACAAAAATAAAAAGAAAAAAAAGAAAAAAAGAAAAAAGTTCAAAGTTCATCCTGCGTTTCACAGGGAGTGTGTAGTCAGCCTGGATTAGGGACTATGTGTCAAAAAACAAAACAAACAAACAAACCCCTAAGTATACAGTGGAGGATCTCATGAAGTCATGAAGTCCAGTGTGAAGAGGAAAGAATGAGCAGAGCTGTTACTGCTCAGACCTGGCTTTGATGGTATCCCCAGGTCCCAGTGCTGGGAGCTTGGGTACCAGTGTATTCACGAGAGAGTTGGAGGAGTCTGTTAAAAGGCAGAAAGTCACTGAAGGATTCTCCTTAGAAGTGATTAGTGCAGCCTTCCCAGGGTCTCTTAAGAGTTACTATTAGGGCTGGTAAGATGGCTCAGCAGGTAAGAGCACTGACTGCTCTTCCAGAGGTCCTGAGTTCAATTCCCAACAACCACATGGTGGCTCACAACCATCTGTAATGGGATCCAGTGCCCTCTTCTGGTGTGTCTAAAGATAGCGACAGTGTATTCAGATACATGAAATAAAGAAATTAATTTAAAAAAAGAGTTACTATTACCAAAGGGGAGATTGAGTTTGGGAGGCAGGGATGGGGGTTGTCGCTCTTGTGCCTGTAATCTCAAGTCTTGAGAGACTGAGGCAGGATGATCATCATGAGTTCAGAACCAGACTAAGGGGCTGTGTAGAGAATTAATTCTCCCCTGTTTCCCTTCACTCTGTTCAACTCTAGAAATCTCAGTCTCTGTCTTGTTTGTTGCCCAACAGTAAAATAATTTCTGTTTTGCAGATTCTTGCAACCATGGAAAGGCTAGAGAAAGTAAACAGCTTTCAGGAATTTGTTCAGATATTCAGCCAGTTTGGAAACGAAATGGTGGAGTTTGCACATCTAACAGGAGATAGACAAAATGTATGTACTTATCACTTTGAGATGTCTTCACATAAACTCAGACCTTTTACTTTGGGTGGAAATGTGATCTTTTAATCAATGACTGACTTCTCCATTCACTATAGCTGGGACCTTGTTCCTAAGAACACATGACATTGTTCCATTTGCATTGATTATATTATGTTAGGTATTTAATATACATGATTGATTTTAATATTCAATGCACCCCTACAAATTGGGTGTTGAAATTGGTGGTTTTTATGTAAGAAAACCAAACCTGCTGGGTGGTGGTGGTGCACACCTTTGATCCCAGCACTTAGGAGGCATTTCTGAGTTCAAGGCCAGCCTGGTCTACAGAGTGAGTTCCAGGACAGCCAGGGCTACACAGAGAAACCCTGTCTTGAAAAACCAAAAAAAAAAAAAAAAAAAGGAAAAAAAGAAAAAAAAGAAAAAAAAAAAGAAAGAAAAGAAAACCAAACCTGAGGTGAAAGGATTTTTTTTCTAAGGTCACTCTGCTAATGGACAAAGTTTGGTTAAATCTATTCCTAAAGCCAGTCAGTCTTCAACCACAACTTGATGTCTGTGTTTTGGGACCTACTTCCCAATTCAGACCAGCACTTCTAAGTCTGAGGAGGTGGACAACCACAACATGTCCAGTTGGGGTGTTTGCTTATGAATCCACCAGGTTCTACCTATGGTACTGAGATGCCTCTGGGAGCTTTCCCGGTTGCAGCTACAGTTGGGAGATAGACATGGGCAGGCTGGGGACTACTATTTGTCTCTAAAAATGCTGAATGTAGATGGCTGAGTTGGTAAAGGCACTTGCCTGATTTTAATCCACAGGGTCCACATGGTAGAAGGAAATGACTGACTCCTGCAAGTTGTCCTCTGATCCCCACATGGGTGCTATGGCACATGTATACCTATGTATGTGTGTGAGCACACATGGATATACACAGACAGACATACACACATACTCACATGTGCACTTGTACACAAAATCAACAAAGAATGTAATACAAATCTTTAAGAGACACCTGTGTGGCACCTTGTCTATGCTCTGTTCTGAAGCCATTGCTCTTTTATACTCTGTTTCATTTCTTTTTCTTTTTCTCTCACCATCCTCTCTCTCACCCCCTCCACTTTTCCCTATAAAGATTATTAGTATAAAGTATTTTTTATGACAGTTTACCATCTAACATTTCCTGGATCACTTGGGCGAATGTGGCATGACTCAGATTCCAAAGCCCTATTTATTTATTTATTTATTTATTTATTTATTTATTTAGAGACAGGGTTTCTCTATGTAGTTTTGGCTGTCTTGGAACTTGTTGTTTAGACCAGGCTGGCCTTGAACTCACAAAGCTCTGCCTGCCTCTGCCTCCTAAGAGGTGGGAAGATGTGGGCCACCACTGCCCTGCTCAACAGTTGAGATTTTAAGATCGGAGGATCACTCTGAGTTTAAGGTCAAACTAAGCAACCTAGTACCTTCCAGGATAATCTGTGCCATACTGTAAGACCCTACGTCAAAGATCAAAACAGAAAATAAAATTGGTCTGGAGAATATTGGTATAGGAATAATTCTACTAAGTCTAGTAAGGCTATGGTTGAATGTTTTAAGACTTGTGGACTTTGGCTGAAGACTAGCCCTGGCTGGCCGAGAACTGACTGTGTAGGTCAGGCTGTCTTCAGACTCATAGAGATTCTTCTGCTTCTGCTTCCCCAGTGCTGGGATTAAAGGCATGCACTAGCACACTGGCAGAAGTACCTGTTAAATTTAACCCATCAGATATAGGGTAGTAGGCATTTTGCCACTGGGGTATTTGCTAACTGCTTTGCCCGGGTCATAAGACTTCTTAGTATTTGCATCAAGAGTTCAAGCCCTTTCTTCCTTAATTTGGTCAGAATATGCTGAACATGGTCATCATCCAGCTCATTTCTTCATACCCAGCAGACTCTCATGACTTAACTTACTGGACATTGGGGATATGACAGTACATATGCCAAAGCTTCTGCCCCCTGGAACTTCTTCTGCTTTAGAGGGTGTGGGAGGAGACAGACAGTAACACAGACACGTGGACTGCAGGTCAGAGACCTCAGAGAGTGAAACTGTGGGTGAAGGGTGTGACTATTTTCACCGAAGCATGGATGGTTCAGGAAACATTCTCAGCTCCTTTTTGAACGGTGTGACTAGCCTTTTGAACATTATTATTGATGACTGAATGGCTTTTCAAAACATCGAGTTGCTTGTATGATCTTAGACTACCCAGTGATTTGATTTCATCTCTAGGATTTGAAAGATGAGAAGAAAAAGGCCAGAATGGCCGTGGCGAGGGCAGTACTTGAAAAGGGCACGATGATGCTCCTCACAACCTCAAAGGTAAGAGCCTTCGGGGTTACCCACATCAGTCAGTGGTGAAAAAAAGCTGGGCGAGAGCATCCGATGCTGGAGTTTTACAGCTCTGTTTTATCTGTTCTTTTTCTTATGCTGAAGGCTAAACTTGGTACCTAGTGCCTGCTAAGCATGTACTCCACCAGTGAGCCTCACCTCAGCCCTCTTTGGTATTTTTGAAGAGATGAAAATGGTAACTTAGAACCAAGTGGGATCTGTTACTATGATCACGAATGCTTGCCTTCCTTCCCCAGCTCCTACATCTGAGCCTGCTTTGATTCAGCAGCTAAGCAGGAGAGAGTAGATGGAGTACTGTGAACAGAGTTGCCAGGCATAGCCACTCCCTGCAGGTTTGGCAGGCCACATAGTCTAGGAAGAGCCGGGCAAGGCAGGCTTGGTTTAGCAGAAGTGGTGGAGTGTGCAGAATGCAACCTTCATTGGTTTCTCCCATGAATTTATGGCCTCTCCTTTCTATTTCTACTTTTATAAAATGATGTGCCAGGAATGCCTGTTTCCAAGCAGCAGTTGGTCCATTTCAGGGATGAGCTTACGGTAAATGGCTCCATATGAGTTTGTAGAGAATTGCTTTTTCTTCTGCAAGTATTTACGGATATGCTGGGATTAGCCAAGCCATAAAAGCAGAGGCAGAATGTTCTGTTCGGGTCTAGAACCTGGAGTCTGTCTCGATTTACATAACGTTTTAAAAGTGAAAGGCACAGCCACTGTTATCTGGCACCAAGTCCAGTTTCCCCCACTCCTTTCTGGTTCTTGCTTATGTGAGGCAGCGCTGTATGAGACATTTTTAATGGTGATAAGGCGTTGGGCTTTCCCATCACTGTAATTAAGATGAACGTACTGTTGATGTTTGAGGATGCAGCTTTACTCTCTGGTCACTCACTTAACCTTCCTATCACTTTTTACTCATCCTGCTTCCACACTAGTGAGGAGAGGCGGCTGGGGGAGCCAGGGGCCCAGGAGACTTGGGTAAAGAACCATTTTTATTAGCATGGCATGCTCTCTGTATGATTATTAATGTGTCATGGTACAAGTTGTTATTAAAATAAAAACCTCAACTGTTCTGAAGACATGTCTCCGGCACCCCAGCTGTGAGTCAGCCCACAAAAACAAAGAAGGAGTGTTTGACCGGATGAGAGTGGCCTTGGGGAAGGTCATCGAGGTCGTGACTGACTGCAGACTCAGCCAGGATGCTGACACCTCGACTGTCGGCATTTTTACTGGGATTAAAGAGTTGAAGGTAAGAATAAAGAGTAGGTTTGGCTTGTTTTCCTTTCTTATTTAAGAGAGCATCACTAGGTATGTTGTGTAATGATTTAGAGTGGTTCATCTCAGGGCTGGAGAGATGGCTCAGTGGTTGAGAGCGCTGGATGCTTTCCAAGAGTACCAAAGTTAGGTTCCTAGTACCTACGTCAGTTGGCTCCCAACTGTATGTAACCCCAGGGAATCTGACACACTCTTAGTTTCCCTGGTATCCATACTCATGTGCTCCTCCCCCTCCTGCATCTTGTACCATACACATAATTTAAAAAAATTAAAGTAGCATTTCACAGAAAGCAATATATCTCAGGGGTTGGAAGGATGGCCCAGTGGTTGAGAGCATGGGCTGCTCTTGCAGAGCACTTGCTATCACCTCCACGGTGGCTCACAGCTGTCTGTAACTGCAGTCCCAGAGCATCTGACACCCTGTGCTGGCCTCCATAGGCACATGGTACACATATGTACATACAGGCAAGTCACTTATACACATATTTTTTTAAAAAAACAAACAAACAAACAAACAAACAAACATTTCTTTAATGTAATGCCACTTTGTGGAAACCTAACAGTGAGCAATACAGGCTCAGGGTTGTGTTGACAGACAACACAGGTCTTTGTTTGTAGCAGCAACCCTGTATAGCTCTTGGTTTAGATAGACTCCTTCATGTAGAACCATCTGTGATGATTATGAGCAGTATACAGTCTCTGCTGAGATCCCTGCTCTTCCCGTCTGATAGGGTCCACACATCGAGGCTGAGCAATAACAGCAATATTATAGCTCTACAGTAAATTCTACTAACATTTGGAGTGCCCACTCTGTGCCAGTTCAATCCAAGTACTTTCAAAGCGTGGACTCCTGGAATCCTCACCAGTGCCATTGCCATTCTCTTCAGGATGCTGTTAGGGGGACCGAGAGACAGACATGAGATGGACTTGCTGCCTCGGTACCAGAGCTAAGATTTTTTTTTTTAAAAGATTTATTTATTTATCTTATGTATATGAGTACACCATTACTTTCTTCAGATACACCAGAAGAGAGCATCAGATCCCATTACAGATGGTTGTGAGCCACCATGTGGTTGCTGAGAATTGAACTCAGGACCTCTGGAAAAGCAGTTGGTGCTCTTAACAGCTGAGCCATCTCTCCAGCCCCAGAGCTGAGATTTGATGCCAGGAAGTCTGTCTTCTCATCAAGAGGGCCCTATGGCATTACCGAGTACAGTGCCCTTATTTTCAAGATGGGAAAACCAAGGCCCTGCAAAATTACCTAATATGCTAAGGGTTACATACCCACTAAAAAGCCTGACTGAGATGGGCGTCATATTCTTTCTGTCTCACTGTACCTTGACCTTGTATGAAGGCTGAGGTCAGAAGAGGGAGTGAAAGAAAGCAGTGGAGAGAATTGTTCTCTATGCTGACCATTGCCTGAGGAGGCAGCCATGTTGCTCAGGCTGATCTCAAACTGCAATCCTCCTGCCTCAGCCTATGACTGCTAGCATTACAGGAATGGAACACTATGCCTGCCTTGATATCAGTTTCTTTTTGATTGAGAAAATAATCTGTAGAGAGAAATTTAATACTTTCTTCTGTTCTTCACTCATTGTGAATAAGTGGCTATGTCTATGTAAACAGTTTAATAGCCTTAAAAAGACCAGTATAACTTCATTAAGTTACTGTTTAAACACACACATACAAATACACACACACACACACACACACACACACACACACACACACACACATTGGGTCTAAACCAAACAATAACAGTAACAATAATCAGTAACATAAATGATGTGAGTTGCACATGATTAACTTTTAGGTTCCAATTATTTAAAATCTCAGTCATCATTGTCTGTTTCTTATGTACTATCATGTCATTTTTAAAGATTTTATTATTATATTCAGCAGCCCTTCCCACTTGAGTGCAAACCTCCTTGGGATTTTGCCTGAGCAGTTTTTTAGCGGCAGATGCTTCACCCCGAGGCTGGCTTGTTGTTTGTGTTCCATTCTCCACACTGGTACCTTTTCTGCCTTAGTATTCTCTGATCTCCTGGGAAGGTCATTAGATTAACAGCTCTTGAAACAAGACCTTGCATAGCCATTGATGACTCCTGAACAAAGTGCCCTTGCAGGTGACTGGAGATTATAGTGACCATTGGATGCAGGCTGCCATCGCCCTAACCCTTGCCAGCACATCTCAGGACACTGTTAGAACTCGTAGCCCATTTTAGGGATCCTTACGCGGATGCATGCTTCTTTGTTCTCAGTTGAATATTGAAGCTCTTCGGGAGAATGTTTACTTTGAGTCCACAGAGAACCTTTCTGCTGCATTGGAGGTCATCTTGGAGCGTGTGGAGGACTTCACCGATTCTGCCTACACCAGCCACGAGCACAGGGAGCGCATCTTGGAGCTGTCTACTCAGGCGAGGACAGAACTGCAGCAGTTCGTTTCCGTGTGGATGCAGGCTGTAAGAACTATGCTCATTAAAGTAAATCTTAGGCAGTAGCTTTTCACCTAATGATTAGAGAGATGTGGAAGGACTATGGATTTGGTCAGTGCATGACAAACATGCCTTGTCCCTTTACGCCAGCCATTACAATGGGCAAAACTATGCTTTGCCTCAGCTCACAGCACATGCCGTGCTCAGGCTGCTGATTCTCCTCTTGGCCAGGCTGCAGTCTCTGCCGTCACCACCACCTGTAGTTTCTCTGTCCTCCCCATTCTTCTGCCAAGCTCACCTCTGGAAAATCCCTCTCCCAAATGCTTCTTTAGTGCAGAGAGCCGAGGGATGAATCTTTTGGAGGTCTTTGAGACGTGAGTTTGCTGCTGGTGCCATTCTGCTGTGCACTCTAACTCTGAGCACAGCTGATTTACAGACTTGTTTCAGAACGCCCATTGAAGTCTAGATGTCATGAAGGTCAGGGTATAGACCCAGCTGCCGGGTCAAAGTCTAACACTCTCAAACAGACTCCAGGGCTACAGCAGCCAGGAGCCACTTAAGGGGCCGGGGTAGCAAACTCTCAACATGGGAGACTGTTCAAGCAGGGTGGGTGAAAACTGCAGAGGTGTTACAAGAGAAAGCTTGTCCCAAGTCTTATAGCAGTAGATTGCAGAAAGGGGGTTGCGGGGACACGTTTTGGCGCCTTATATAAAGAGTAGAGAGAAAGCACAGGTTTGAGGGGTATTTCCTTGGCATTCCTACAGTGCAAATTATCTGGGAGGCTTGCCCTACTAGAATGCTGTAAGAGTTGTGAGCAGTGCTTTGCCTTTGAATTGTGTATGTGCCCTGCAGTGTGAAGAGGAGCTTGCTTTAGTGACGGCTCCTAGGCTCAACACACACTACTCAGTTTCTTCTGATGAAATACTCAGGTTGGAGATGGGACTTTATTACTACCAGCTCCACAGCCTACACACTTCGCACATTCCTAAGCATTTGGCTCTCTGCTTCTGTGTGCTAGACGTGCTCTCTCTTATTTTTCCGACTGTTGTAACTGAATGCCTTTCCCCTGCCGGGTGCCAGAACTCTACTTTGTCCACTTTGACTTTACAGTATAGAAAAATTCGGGAGGTGGGACAAGGACACAAAGAAGCCATCTTAAGTTTCTTGATAGATCCCTTGCTGAGGGCACGACAGAGAGTAAAGTTAGAACTGGGAAAGGCCTAGAGAAGGCTCCCAGAAGGCATTGGGACTGAGTAGATCTGCTGGCTGAGAGACTTGAATACCTGGGACTTGCATTGTCTCCGCAGGAAAGGTAGACTTTAAACAAAGAAACTAAAACCCATAAGTATGCGTTTCTGAGCTGCTGTGCTATATACTTGGAGAGAAAGAGTAGGAGAGGAAGAGACCTGGCTTAGGCTGACTGACCTGGGGGTTCCCTGAGAAAGAAAGGCTTGTGTAACTCCTTAGAGAGAAATAGAATTTTGGTATTCAGCTATGCTAAAAACAAAAACATGGACATTTAGGCAAAAACTAGAAGAGATTAATTTTAGACCCAAATATTAAAGATAATTTGGTTCTGAAAATTCACTTGTTTGTAGTCACTGGAAAATACAATGAAATAACTAAAATTCTGTTTTCTACTGTAACCTTAAAAAGGTACATTGAAGAAATAGTTCTACCAGGTCTGGGAATGTACCTCAGGGGTAGAGCACTTGGCTTTATGAGTAGCACCACAAAAAGAAACAAGAACACTTTTATTATCGTCAAATGGTATTAAAATGCACTACAATTTATAATGACAATTTGATTAGGAGTAACAGATTAAAACAGTAAAATGACCTACGTGTGTACTTCTCAAAATTCCAGCAAAGCAGGAAGACAAAGAGTGCCGCCGAGGAGCTGGAACTCACTGTTCTGAAGGTCTGCCACAGCCTCGACGAGCTGAGGAAAGAAGTAAGGAGCTTGACACGTAGCCTCATGCTGTAGGGTCCGTGCCAAGGGCACGTGCATCAGTGTGTCCTACACAATGCTTGGCTTTCCCTGTGGGCATTAGTGTGAAGTCACCACTCACTGACACTCTCGCTCTCAAAGCTCACACAGGAGCAGGCACAGCAGCCTCATTCACAGTAGCTGGGAACCGATAGGCACCTTACGATAGCTCTACCAAATACTACCCAGCACCACAGCGATGAGATGACTCACAGACCGCACCGCACACTGAGTGAGGAACCCAGGGAGAGAAGAGCGAGCAGGCATGTGCTTTAACTTTAGAAAGCAGTTCTAGGTAAGGAAGCACTAAATCTCAACAGTAGGAATCAGATCAGTGGCTTCATGGGATCCAAACATTTGAGGTGTTTACTGCAAAGGGGCCGAGGTGGCCTTTCAGAATACATGGAGATGTTTGAAACATTGACTCTAGAGTTCTATGACTTACGTGTCTGCAAAACTCATCAAACTGTACCTTTAAAGTGGGAGCATTTTGCGTATAAATTATACCTCATTGAAGTCAAAGTTGATTTTTTTTTTTTAAACGTCCTTGAGTTGAGGAGATTTCCTTGTTCTGGAAGGAAAATGTATTCACCCATGACTGACTTGGGCACTCAGAATCTCAAGTACTGAGGTCACTTCTCCGTCAGGCTTGCTCATACTGCTCCACGGCCGTCTGGTTTTATCAGCCCTGCCTGGAGACAGACTGCACATTTATGTGTAGGATGTGGACTGTTTTCTGCCTGTGTCCCACAGCTGGGCAGCTACACTGCCTCTGTGCCTGCAGAGCCTCAATGCTTGCTGTCTGGCCCTTTGTGCAGATGTCTAAGCCCTGGTTGGTTCTCAGTGGAAGAACCTGAAGGTTCCTTCCAGAGTTGGCGTCTCATTTTCCATGTGGCTGTCGGACTGCCCTATGATCTCCTAGCACCCCAACCCTGATACAACTTATGGAGCACAGGGTCTCTCTCCTTTGCCATTCTTTGGCTACTGATACTGATTTTTGCCAGGCTGAGGCACAAAGAGGGAAGATAGGAAGTTGGGGGAGGACAGTTTTCTGTGACCTGTGCCCTTATATGTCACAGTCTGGAACCAGTTTTTGTTGTTGTTTGTTTTTGGAGGTCTGGGAATGGAGCCTTATGTATATTAGGGAAATGCTCTACCATTGAGCTATAGCCCAGTGACAGGCACAGTCATACTATGGATTCATATGTATTCTGGGGAAGTACCCTACCATTGAGCTATATCCCAGTGACAGATGCAGTCACACCATGGCTTTGTACTATAGAATAGTACACTGACTTTCTCGCTAATGGATGCTTTTTAGAGTTTTTTTTTTTTTTTTTAGAAGTTCTGTGTCCCTACACTTCAATACTGCAACTCTCATGTCAAACTGTCTCTCCCAGACCCTCCTCCCAAAACCTTTCCTCACCCTTATCTCTGCTTTGTTTATTTCTTTGTATTTCTTAAGCAGGTCCAAGTCCCAGGAGAGTGAAATTGGGTTCTGGGTATTTGTTTCCACACTGTATGCAGGTGGTGTATTTCACATTTTAACCAGAGACTGACAGATCTAGTGAGACCTCCTTTAAGCTTCCTGTTAAGTGTAGAAGGATGTGATTTCCTCGACAGTTTGATTTCCTCATATTAAGATTGAATATTGAACTGCTGAGCTGTGAGACCCTTGGCGATAGGTGACTTCCCTACAGGCTTCGTTTCCTTACCACATCAGCTTAGCCTTGTAACCTAAGGATGTGAAAAGCTGCCCTTGGACAGCACAAGCAGGGACAGAGTACTTGTTCTGGCTTCTTCCTCTTTTGTTGCTAATAAGTTGTCCTCACGACCTTCCTAAGAGCTAGAAGACCTTGGCAAGTCACTCAGCCACTGTGGACAAGTTGCACAAAGACATTGTGTTAGATCTTCTCTAAGGCCCTGCTGGTTGAATTAGGTCCTTTGCAATCCCTCTGTGACACACAGGGAAGGAGCTTAGTGCCTTTTTGGCTGTGATTATTCTGACTTGTTTGAAAAATGCAGACAGCTCCGCTGTTTATTTTATACAAAGTCCTACCCTGTCATTTGAATTGACATCCAGCTACTTCCATGAGAAAAGAAATCGATTCTTTCTAACAGGCTTTAATTCATAGTCAGCTTTTGTTTTTGTTTTTGTTTTTGTTTTTCCGAGACAGGGTTTCTCTGTGTAGCCTTGGCTGTCCTGGAACTCACTCTGTAGACCAGGCTGGCCTCGAACTCAGAAATCCACCTGCCTCTGCCTCCCAAGTGCTAGGATTAAAGGCGTGCGCCACCACCGCCCGGCCCATAGTCAGCTTTTCTTTAATGCTTTTATTAAAACTTATCTTTTTTTTTTGGACAAATCCCAAACTACTTGCCATGTAATTTATACACACACACACACACACACACACACACAGAGAGAGACAGAGACAGAGACAGAGAGACAGAGACAGTCAGAGACAGAGACAGCCAGAGACAGAGACAGCTACTGTGTGTTACAGCTGAAAATGAGGTCCACCTGTGGCAAACACAGCATAAGGACTATGCTACCCTTCATGTGCTGTTTCTGCCAGAACATAGAGCACAGAGTTATGGAGTACACACCCAGAGTGTTCCCTCCTGAGCTGGTGCTGGCTTCGGCTTGTCCAGGTGTCACATTAGTCCTGTTATGACATAGAGTTTTTTTTTTAACTCTTATTTTTTTATTAGATATTTTCTTTATTTACATTTCAAATTTTATCCCCTTTCCTCATTTCCCCTCTGAAAATCCCCAATCCCATCCCCCCTCCCCCTAAACACTAACCCACTTACTCCTGCTTCCCTGTCCTGGCATTCCCCTACACTGGGGCATCAAGCCTTCATGAGACCAAGGGCCTCTCCTTTCATTGACGTCC
>JADRCD010211057.1:0-10471 GCA_019843815.1 Montemys delectorum
AGCCTGTCCTGTCTCTTTTTCTACATTTCAAGCATAACCTAGAAGCAAACCATCCTGTCTACAGGAACTCCAATTAATTTATTTCAAACTGCCTATCAAAATGTAAGAGGGGCAGTAAGAAGTGTAGTAAATGGGATAAAACTTGGCTTGCATTAGGGATAATCATATCAAAAGCCTGCTTAATTGATCCATGGCTTATAAAATAAATAATGTTTGTTACATCTACCTAAGTCAAAACCAATATTATTTCTGATAGTGTATTTTCTCTTCTATAAATATTCCGATCTCAAGATGTGATTTTTTTTCCTTGCTTAGTCAAAAAATACGTTGCATTTTTAATTGTATTATTTTATTTTATTAAAAATGGAATACCAGTGGGGTGGAGAGGGGCCAGCCAGGAGCGCATGGAACACAGGAACAGTGGAACAGCTGGGACAGGATCCTTCCTGTCCGCCATCTGCACCCCTGAGCTGAGGCTGATCCTCAGATCGCTGTGCACAGGTCCCCACAGAAGAGACCTGTTCTCCCAGAAGTGCTTTTACTCCTGGGCTCAGAAGTGAGATAGCCACTTTCTCTCCAATAACTGTGTGACGCTGGCGTGCGCAGAACACAGGGACAATGGAGCAGCTGGGACAGGATCTTTCCTGTCTGCCATCTGTACCTAGAGCTGAAGCTGATCCACAGCCCTCTGTGCACAGGTCCCCCCAGGAGAGACCTGTTCTCCCAAGAGTGCTTTCACTACTAGGATCTGAGGCGAAATAGCCACTTTCTCTCCAATAATAGTCTGGAGCAGGGCTGCAAGGAGCACATGGCATGCAAAATGTGGAGCAGCTGGGGCAGGATCTTTCTGGTCACCATCTGCACCCAGAGCTTGGGCTGTTCCAGAGCCCTCTGGAAACAAGTTCCACCAGGAGAGAGCTGCTCTCTAAGGAGTGCTGACACAGGCTTACAGACCCACAGGAGGAGCAAGCTCCAGGAAGAGACAGTAAGAACATCTAACACCAGAAATAACCAGATAGCAAAAGGCAAAGGCATGAATCTTACCAACAAAGACTAAGACTACTTGGCATCATCAGAACCCAGTTCTCCCACCACAGCAAGTCCTAGATACCCCAACACACCAGAACACCAAGATATGGATTTAAAATCATATCTCATGATGCTGATAGAGGATTTTGAGAAGGGCATAAATAACTCCCTGAAAGAAATGCAGGAGAGCCAGGAGGTGGTGGCTCATGCCTTTAATCCCAGCACTTGGGAGGCAGAGGCAAGTGGATTTCTGAGTTCGAGGCCAGCCTGGTCTACAGAATGAGCTCCAGGACAGCCAGGACTATACAGAGAAACCCTGTGTCAAAAAACAAAAAACAAAACAACAACAAAAAAAAACCAACCAACCAAACAAACAAAAAAACCAAAAAACAAAAAAAAGAAAGAAAGAAAGAAAGAAAAGAAAAGAAAAGAAATGTAGAACACAGGTAAACAGGTAGAAGCCCTTCAAGAGGAAACACAAAAATCCCTTAAATAATTACAGAAAAACACAACCAAACAAGAAATTGAACAATACCATCCAGGATCTAAAAATGGAAGTAAAAAAATAAATAAATCACAAATGGAGACAACTCTGGAGATAGAAAACCTAGGAAAGAGACCTGGAGTTGTAGATGCAAATATCACCAACAGAGTACAAGAGATAGAAGAGAGAACCTCAGGTGCAGAAGATACCATAGAAAACAATGACACAATAGTCAAAGAAAATGCAAAATGCAAAAGACTCCTAACCTAAAACATCCAGGAAATCTAGGACACAATGAAAAGAACAATCCTAAGGAAAATATGCATAGAAGAGAAAGAAGATTCCTAACTCAAAGGACCAGTAAAAATCTTTAACAAAATTATAGAAGGAAAATAACTTAAAGCCTACAGAACACCAAATAGATTGGATCAGAAAAGAAATCCCTCCCATTATATAATAATGAAAACACCAAATGTCCGAAACAAAGAAAGAATATTAAAAGCAGTAAGGGAGAAAGGTCAAGTAACATATAGAGGCATACCTATAAAATTACACCAGATTTCCTTCCAGAGACTATGAAAGCAAGAAGAGCCTGGGCAGATGTCATACAGACTTTAAGAGAACACAATGCCAGGCTACTACACCCAGCAAAACTCTCAATAACCATAGATGAGAAACAAGATATGTCATGAAAAAAAGAAATTTACACAATATCACTCCACAAATCCAGCCCTTCAAAGGATAATAAATGGAAAACTCCAATACAATGAGGGAAACTATACCTTAGAAAAAGCAAGAAAGTAATCTTCAACAACCTCAAAAGGAAATACCCACAAAAAACATAATTCCACCACTAACAACAAAAATAACAAGAAGCAACAATCTTTTTTCCCTAATATGTCTTAAAATCAATAGACTCAATTCCCCAATAAAAAAGACATAGACCAACAGATTGGATAGGTAAACAGAACCCAACATTTTGCTGCATACAGGAAACCCACCTCAGTGACAAAGACACCACTACCTCAGAGTAAAAGGTTGGAATTCAATTTTCCAAGCAAATGGTCCCAAGAAAGAAGCTGGAGTAGCCATTCAAATATCAAATAAAATTGAATTGCAACCTAAAGTTATCAAAAAAGATACAGTAGAACACTTCATATGCATTAAAGGAAAAATCTACCAAGAAGAACTCTCTATTGTAACATTTATACTCCTAATGCAAGGGTACCCACATTCATAAAAGAAACTTTAATAATGCTCAAGCCACACATTACACTACACACAATAATAGTGGGAGACTTCAACATCCCACTCTCTGCAATGGACAGATCATGGAAACAGAAACTAAACAGTGACACAGTGAAACTAACAGAAGTTATGAGCCAAATGGATTTAACAGATAATCTATAGAACATTTCATCCTAAAACAAAAGAATGTACCTTCTTCTCAGAACCTGATGGTATCTTCTCCAAAGTTGACCATATAATTGGTTACAAAATATGTCTCAACAGATACAAGAAGACTGAAATGATCCCATGCATCCTGTCGATCACCACGGATTAAGGCTGGTCTTCAATAACAACATAAACAATAGAAAGCCCACATATGCATGAAAGTTGAACAATGCTCTACTCAATGATAACTTTGTCTAGGAAGAAAGAAAGAAAGAAAGAAAGAAAGAAAGAAAGAAAGAAAGAAAGAAAGAAAGAAAGAAAGAAAGAAAGAAAGAAAGAAAGGAAGGAAGAAAGAAGTTAAAGACTTCCTAGAGTTTAATGAAAATAAAGCCACAATATATCCAAAACTTATGGAACACAATGAAAGCAGTCCTAAGAGGAAAACTCATATCTCTGACTGCCTTCAAAAAGAAACTGGAGAAAGCATACTCTAGCAACTTGACAGCACATCTGAAAGCTCTAGAACTGAAAGAAGCAAATACACCCAAGAGGAGTAGACTGCAGTAAATAGTCAAACTCAGGACTGAAATCAACCAAGTTGAAACAAAAAGAATTATCCAAAGAATAAACCAAACCAGAAGCTGAGTCTTTGAGAAAAATCAACAAAATAGATGAACTCTTAGCCTGACTAACTAGAAGGCACAGAGACAATATCCTAATTAATAAAATCAGAAACAAAAAGGGAGACATAACAACAGAAACTGAGGAAATCCAAAAAATCATCAGATCCTACTGCAGAAGCCTATACTTAACAAAACTGGAACATCTGCAAAAATGGACAATTTTTTAGACAGATACCAGGTACCAAAGTTAAATAAGGGTCAGATAAACCATCTAAACAGTCCCGTATACACTAAAGAAATAGAAACAGTCATTAATAGTCTCCCAATGGGAAAAAAAAAAAGGCCAGGACCAGATGGGTTTAGTGCAGAGTTCTATCAGACCTTCAAAGAAGACCTAATACCAATAGTCCTCAAACTATTCCACAAAATAGAAACAGAAGGTACTCTACCCAATTTGTTCTATGAAAACACAGTTACACTGTACCTAAACCACACAAAGACCCAACAAAGAAAGAAAACTTCAGACCAATTTCCCTTATGAATATTGATACAAAAATACTCAATAAAATTCTTGCAAACTGAATCCAAGAACATATCAAAATGATCATCCATCACAATCAAGTAGGCTTCATCCCAGGGATGCAGGGATGGTTCAACATATAGAAATCCATCAATGTAATCCACTATATAAACAAACTCAAAGAAAAAAACCTTATCATCTTTTTTTTAGATGCTTAGAAAGCATTTGACAAAATCCAACACCCATTCATGATAAAAGCCTTGTCAAGATCAGAAATTCAAGGCCCATATCTAAACATAGTAAAAGCAAAATACAGCAAACCAGTAGCCAACATCAAACTAAATGAAGAGAAACTTGAAGCAATCCCACTTAAATCAGGGACTAGACAAGGATACACACTCCCTCCCTATCTACTCAGTAGAGTACTCAAAGTCCTAGCCAGAACAATTAGACAACAAAAGGAGGACAAAGGGATACAAATTGGAAAAGATGAAGACAAATTATCACTATTTGCATAAGATACTTAGTATACTTAAGTGACCCCAAAAATTCCACCACACAACTCCTAAACCTGATAAACAAATTCAACAAAATAGCTAGATATAAAATTAACTCAAACAAATCAGTGAACCTCCTCTACACAAAGGATAAACAGGCTTTGAAAGAAATTAAGGAAAGAAGACCCTTCAGAATACTCACAAATAATATAAAATACCTTGATGTGACTTTAATTAAGCAAATGAAAGATCTGTATGACAATAACTTCAAGTGTCTGAAGAAAGAAATTTAAGATCTCAGAAGATGAAAAGATCTCCCATGCTCATGGATTGGCAGGATTAATATAGTAAAAATGGTTATCTTGCCAAAAGCAATATACAGATTCAATGCAATCCCCATCAAAATTCCAACTCAATTCTTCACAGAGTTAGAAAGAGCAATTTGCAAATTCATTTGGAATAACAAAAAACCTAGGATAGTGAAAACTATTCTCAACCAAAAAAAAACTTCTGGTGGAATCATCTTCCTTTACCTCAAGCTGTACTACAGAGCAATCATGATAAAAACTGCATGGTATTGGTACAGTGACAGGCAGGTGGATCAATGGATTAGAACTGAAGATCCAGAAACAAACCCACACACCTATGGTCACTTGCTCTTTGATAAAGGAGCTAAAACCATCCAGTGGGAAAAAGACAGCATTTTTAACAAATGATACTGGTTCAACTAGTGGTCAGCACATAAAGATTTCAAATGAATCCATTCTTATTTCCTTGCACGAAGCTCAAATCCAGGTGGATCAAGGATCTCCACATAAAACAAGATACACTGAAACTAATAGAAAAGAAAGTGAGGAAGAGCCTCGAGCACATGGGCACAAGGGAAAATTTCCTAAAGTTATGCTGATGCTCTTAAGATCAAGAATTAACAAATGGGACCTCATAAAGTTGCAAAGCTTCTATAAGGCAAAAGACATTGTCAATAGGACAAAATGGCAACCAACAGACTGGGAAAAGATCTTTATCAGTCCTACATCCAATAGAGGGCTAATATTTGATATATACAAAAAACTCAAGAAGTTACACTCCAAAGAACCAAATAACCCTATGGGGGGACAGAGCTAAAAAAAAAAAAAAAGAATTCTCAATTGAGGAATACAGAATGGCTGAGAAACACCTAAAGAAATGTTCAACATCTGTAGTCATCATGCAAATCAAAACAACCCTGAGATTCCACCTCATATGAGTCAGAATGGCTAAGATAAAAACTCAGGTGAAAGCAAATACTGGCGAGGATGTGGAGAAAAAGGAACCCTCCTCCATTGATGTTGGGATTGCAAGCTGGTAAAACCACCCTGGAAAGCAGTTTGGTTGTTCCTCAGAAAATTGGACATAGTACTACCTGAGCACCCAGTAATATCACTTCTGGGCATATACCTAGAAAATGCTCCAACATGTAATAAGGACACATGCTCCACCATGTTCATAGCAGCCTTATTTATAATAGCCAGAAACTGGAAACAACCCAGATGTCCCTCAACAGAGGAATGGATACAGAAAATGTGGTACATTTACACAATGGAGTACTACTCAGCTAATAATGAATTCCTGAAACTTGTAGGCAAATGGATAGAACTAGAAAAATGTCATCCTGAGTGATGTAAACCAATTACAAAAGAACACACATGGTATGCACTCACTGATAAGTGGCTATTAGCCCAGAAGCTCAGAATACCCAAGATACAACTCACAAACCACATGTAACTCAAGAAGGAAGACCAAAGTGTGGAAAATTTGATCCTTCTTAGCAGGGGGAACAAAATAACCATGAAAGGAGTTATAGAGACAAATTGTAGAGCAGAGACTGAATGAATTACCATCCAGAGACTGCTCGACCTGGGGATCCATTCCATATGCAGTCACCAAACCCAGACACTATTGTGGAAGCCAACAAGTGCTTGCTGACAGGAGCCTGATATAGCTGTCTCCTGAGAGGCTCTACCGGTGCCTGACAAATGCAGATGTGGATGCTCTCAGCCAACCATTGGACTGAGCACAGGGTCCCCAATGGGGGACAAGAGAAAGAATCCAAGGAGCTGAAGGGGTTTGCTGCCCCATAGGAAGAACAACAATATGAACTAATGAGTAACCCCAGAGCTCCTAGGGACTAAACCACCAACCAAAGAATACACATGGTTGGACTCATGGCTCCAGCTGCATATGTAGAAGAGGATGACCTTGTTAGTCATCAATGAGAAGAGATGCCCTTTGTCCTGTGAAGGCTCTATGCCCCAATGTAGGGGAATGCCAGGGCCAAGAAGCAGGAGTGGGTAGGTTGGTGAGCAGGGGGAGAGGGAGGTAGAATGGGGGTTTTCGGAGGGGAAACCAGGAAAGGGGATAACATTCGAAACGTAAATAAAATTTCTAATAAAAATGGAATACCATGTATATAATAAAAATCATATTCTTGATATTATTGGCAAAATATGGGTAGGGTCATAAATACTAGAATGTAGAAAGAATATAAGATATACCATAGCTTCTTTTATATCACTTAATTCATAAGAAATTTAAAAATAAGGGAAAAAACAGAAATAATGTACTTTATACATTAGAAAGTTGGTCAACCCTTGGGTTTAATAAGATTAAATTGAATTGAATGCACAGGAGGCCTAGAATGCACTTACAGAGTTGGCAGAAAGCATGTCAACATGTTTTTAAATTTATATCTAATTATTATATAGTTCATATAAGTTGGACTTAAAAGCATGATATATGTAATTCCAGCTCTCAAGAGGCAAGAACAGGAGGTAGTCCAAGAACATCCTCACCTACATACAGAGTTCAAGGCCAGCACTGAGTGTGTGAGGTCATGTCTCCCCATCAAAAAAATAACAGTGGAATAATATCCAAATTTGCAAATCATATGAAGTATGGAAACCCAGGATTATTAAAATAAAATAAACGCAAATATAAAACTTGATATTAAAGAGGATACAAACAAGAAATATGTAAATGTATTATAGCAACACAGAGTCAGAATATACACCTAACATAAGATATGGGAAAATTGCATCAATACATCACATATGCAATAAAGAATAAGAAATCATGCTTATTAATGCAAAACTTCATTACATATGAAGCTATTGTTATACTAATTTAAAGATCACAGATTATACCAGAGATAATAACAAAATATAATTATGGAGGTGCTTATTTGAGAGAAAAGTATAAAGAAGACAAATGAAAAATAATGTTAGAAAAAAACATCAAGTAACACTGGAAGCCTATCACTCTTTAACAAAGTAGAACATATGTTACTTTGTCAGGGGAAAATGGAAATCCATTGTAACTGACCAAGCCTAAAGATAATAAAATCACCACAAATATCCTTTACCCCCAAACACTGTAAAATATATTTAAGGAAGTAACAATGAGAACCCTGGACAGGTTCCAATATATTCTCTCAGAAATGGTTGATCAAGAAAACAAGAAATTAGGCAAATATGATTCTGTGGAATAACAAAAATACATCCCTATGCTTGGGCCAATATGTATCCACAATGAAGGTCACAAGTTTTCTTCTGAATGAACTATAAAGTTATGGTCCCCTGGAGTTTCACAAGCACCCTACCAAGAACAGCTGATGAATGCTGCCCGTAAGGAATCATATCTAGTAGTGCACTATCAGCAAGAACTGAGCTCTGTACACAGATAACAAGTGAGCCTCATGCTGGTGGCACACTCCTTGGGACAGTGGGCATCAGTCTCTCAGGACCCTGACTAGGGTAGTAGATGAATCAGAAAGCCTACTGGGATGTCCACAAGCTGATTTGTGGGTATATCATTGCTGTCCATTGACATTGTCAACATGTACTGAAAACTGCAGTGAAGTAAGAGAGGATGGGCCTGTGTGCAGCAGTCTTATAGCTGTCGCCCTCTTACAGCTGCTTGCTGCCTTTAAGGACCCACACCACCCAAGTTCTCCCACTATTCCTAATTCATTGGCCTTAAATTGATACAATGAACATACTGCTTCATGGGGTACTAAGACTCCTGTGAATTACTTTTTAAAATGCAATCATTAGAATTATTCCTGAAATAAATAAATATTTGAAGAAACCAATGATAAAAGTGGTTATTAATTATGATTAGTTCAGAAGATGAAAATTGCATTATGCTCATATTTTTATACAGTTCCTTTGATCGCAGCAGCTCTGATGTACAATTGAGTAATCATGTGTACTTTAATTCTGTAATCACCAGTGCTATTAGAGAAGTAGGGTAGTTTAAATGCCTGTCTTTTCAAAACTTGGAATTACAAGGGGCTTGTGAACACTAATTGCTTTTAATCTTTCAATGTACTATACTGGCACTCTCCTTAGCAACATCCAGGATTCAGTCAGAGTTCACTGTGTAAGAATCGCAGCGAAGCAAGGTAGTGAAGAGATTCATGGGAAGAGAAACAATAAGGCAAGAGAATGCTAACCCACATAGAAATGAGCTGCTAGATCTCAACTCAGTGGTCAAGTTGTCCTCCATTTGCTTCCACTTCCACTCACTCACTCCTGTTTTACCAGAAATTTTGTCTAAAGTTCGTTTGGTTTTGGTTGCGCATTCTCTGCCCAGTGTCCTACTTTTATTCCATTTTGTGTATCTAAGACAACTAAAGTGGGCAAACATGCCCCTAGCACAGATGATGGAATGAGCCCTCCTGCCTTTAGCTGTTAGACCTTCAACTCTTGACCTGGCCAGGTGGATTTCCTGTCTGGAATACTTTCTTGGCAAAGCAAACAAAAGCAGATGGGAACTGAGTGTATCACCATGTTTTGTTAGTAGACTTTAACTATCTGTGCCAATGGCCTGCTTGGTTGGCTATGTGGTGTTTTCCTCTTCACTGCTCAAATTTCACATTTTACAGAGTGTGTTTTTCATTTGAATTATTGCGTTTAGATGTGGCTAATGAGTGTGTGTACAAATTTGTAAAATATCAAGCAGAGCGAAAAAGCATACAATGAAAATTGTCAAGTTCTATTTCATTAATAAAATGCTGTACCTTCCAAGACACTACATCTACAGGCATTATTTCTTATGTTGATTGTTAAGTTTTATTTTGGAAAATAATGGAGGCAAATATAAGTATATTGCCATGTAAATTTTAAGATAGTACTTAATTTTGCAAGTGTAAAATTGTCATGCAAATAGAAGTATGCTTTTTCTCCCACAAGAGTGAAAAAAAGTAGTCTGAATTGTACAGTTTTTAGGCTTTAAATTGCATATAATAAAAATTTAAACCTTAATTGTCCTTATAACAAATACATAATTTTTCCTTGTAAACCAATGAGTGCATTGTTTAACTGGTTTGAAGTTGGCACTGACTTGCATAGACCGAGACTCACTGTTAAAATTTCTCCTGTACACTGTTTTTATACATAAATGACCATGTCTACTTGTTAAGTTCCAACGCTGTCAGTGGCTAGAGCAGAATATAAATGTAAATGATTCATTTTAAATTTAAGAAGATATCACTTAGCTGGTCTTTTTGACGTTGCATAAAACTAATAAGCTAGATAACAGTCTTATTTTTCTTTCTTTTTTATTTTTTTCTGATAACCTTGTTTTTATTCTTTTTTTTCCTCAGCTTTGTGCTTTTTTAAAATTAGATATATTCTTTATTTACATGTAAATTTCTCCTTTCCCAGTTTCCCCTCCAAATAACAAACAAACACACAAAAACAACAAGAACAAACCCTTGTTGCCTTCCCCCTCCTCACGCCTGCCACCCCACCCTCTCCCACTTGTTGGCCCTGGCATTCCCCTACACTGGGGCACAAAACCTTCACAAGGCCGAGGTCCTTTCCTCCTATTGATGATCAAATTTGCAATCCTCTACTATACACATGCTGCCTGAACATTCAGT